>JAGFZM010000205.1:430456-520300 GCA_017657215.1 Limnothrissa miodon
CACACACACACACACACACACAAAGTGTCTCTGTTGGTTCTGCAGTGAGCACATTGAGTTTGGGGATCTTTAACACGCAGGCTCAAACATTTCCACATCAGGCGTCACTTGTTCAAAGTAACACACTATCACCACAGTCCTATCTGTAAACATTTACTTATGTTTAAAATTGTTGTCACTACTGTGTGAAAATGTGTTGATTAAGCTTAAAAAACATTGCTAAACTGTAAACATTATTTGCTTAGCCTACATGATGCACTATTTGCATTCTTATTAACATCCATTTACCTCCTAATTATCAATTAATGAGACCCTGGAACATATGAACTCCTCTGTACTTTTTGTAATGTTTTCACTGGCTTAAAAACTTGATCAATTATCACCTAATTCGATCCCCAACTAGTAGACCATGCTGAAGTGTCCTTGAGCAACACACCAAACGCCTCACTGCTGCCCAGGCAACAGTATAGCAGGAAGCCCACTGCTCCGAGTTACAGTCCAAATCAAATAATGTAATCAAATAACTATATAACTTATATGACACAGGTTTGTAAGCCGTTACTAGTGTTGCCTACAGGTGTTCCCATCCTCCACCGGCGTACACACCAACATGCACTAGTATTTATTGTTTTCTAAACTGCCTCAGCTCTCCATGCACATGGTGGCTTTCCACACCAGTGTCACAATTCTTTTTCAAAAGCTCACCATGATGAGGCGCGAGCACGACACAAATGGAGTACATGCGCTGGGAGCGCTGAGAGAGTATAATTATCTGTCTGTGCCACCGATGCACTCCATCCATATGTACGGTGCTTGTGCTCTCCACACCTATGCCAAAGAAAGCATTTTAGGCTCTGGCCGAAGCTGACAACATGTCTTCCATCACAGCCATAACGCACCCCTCCTCACCTCGGTGCTTTTGTCTTGGTGCGAGCTGAATAACTAAATGAAAAGATGAAAAAAACCTTTAACAGAGCTAGCCATTTAAATAGACAATCTGGACTTTCCCTGTGGCACAAACACACACTAAGTGGGAACTGTGTCTGAGGAGACTGCACATGAGCCACTCACTTCCTTGCTCGTTTACTGCCATGCAAGGATGGGGGGGGGGGGGGGGCTGGGGTGTTGGTGAAAAGAACATTGTGTTCTTTACATTGCTCCACCATATAGCCTGGACAGATAATCATCAAACCAGTCTTGGAGGTACATAGTTCAGTTTGTGTGCAACATACATAATAGGACAGTCACTTTGCTGGTCCTGAAAGTTAGCTGGTCATTCTGCCCTTCACCCTTGTTCATGGCCAAGAGGAGGTGAATACATAGCATGTTTACTCTAGAGAGGAACATATAACTCCACCCCCTCATCTATAGGTCACAAAGAAAGTCAAACAGTTCCTTTGCCCACTGAGGAGCATAAGGGTTTTTAAGATGACAAAGTCCTCAATAACATGAAGTTTCAAGGTACAAAGCAAAAAAGATATAGCAGCAAATCCCTTAAAAAAAACACCTTGCCCAAAAAGAGACAGTGATGCAATTTAAAATTAAAGAAACTGACTTTGCTTTAACTTCAATCAATGCAAACGCTTTATTGGCAGAATTTCTCAGAGCCACACAATCTATGGACTCAACTTAACCTGTCAACAGGAAAATTCATGAACTTGTTAACCCTTTTCTTCAGGACAGCCGGGGGGGAGGAGGGGCAGTGACTGATTTTGAAGTATTCTCCTCTCGGGTTCAATAGAGAGAGACCACAGATTTTCGCTAACATAAAACCATACTCTCAGCAAAGGTGTTGAATTTGGCAAGACTGAGGTCAGGCCACACAGGCCTTCTTTTGAATAGTGTGAAAATAGACCTCGACTTTAATAACAAAGAAAAAAAAAAACAGAAAAAGAGACAGGGGAGGGAATGAGGCTTAAGAAGAGATGGAAATCAACACCATGCCCCTGCAACATACAGAGCCTTTGTGACAGCACAGATTTCACTGAGCGCCTCAAAGCCATTGCAACAACCATTGATGCTTCCATTTCTCTCCCCTTTCTACAGCCTAGCTAGACCCAGCAGCCATAAATGGCTCACAGCTCAGGAGACATTAACCCTCTCCAAGCTCTCCTATCCAGATACAAAAAGAGACAGGGAAGAATAAAATAGATAAAATGTGCAGAACAAAAACTGGAAACAAAACAAAAAACCATGACAAGCAATGTTAAGCTCAGTGACTATTTTGTTAGGGTTACTAGGGTCACTACTTCGTTATCACCTCCTCTCTGTTTAAACTTCATTAGTGAGGTGTTTCCTTACCTGACTAGAGGGACAGCTGAAGATTTGAAGAGGACACAACACTAGTTTGTATCCCTGCACACCTGCTCCCAACAACAGCGGCAATGGCCAGTGTATACATGTAGTGTGCATGTATGATAATGAACCAAACCGACTGTTTCTATGCACCTGTGCAGTGTGTTAAAAGAGGAATGAGGTGCAGTCTTTTCTTCCTCTCTAGAAACCATATGCCTCTACATGTTTGAGTTCAAATGCGATCAAAGAAAGCCTCGGGTTATAGGCCATGCCTGACATCTACTCCTGGGGTATGCATACAGCACAGTACAGTAAGAGAGCTCCTCAATATGTAGGAATGGGGTTTAATCAGTGCTAGCATGTCTAATACATCATGGGCAATTGGATAATGGGCAGTCTTAGGGTGAAATTGAAATAGGCTACAGCTCTACATAGTTTCTTTAATTCTAATAAGGTTTTAGGACCCTGGTTGCAATCCAGGCTACATCTTGGCATTAACTGTGCAAACTACTTTCTCTACAGAACTAACAAAGAACTAGCCCGATAAGAGGGATCGACAATGGCATCAATATTGATAAAATCCTGTCAATTCCCACCTCATTCCAGTGATACATCTGTATCGATTGAGGTCAGACATTCTTCAGCCTTACCACCACCGCCACATGACAGGCCAATGGGCTGTACCATGGAACATTTTGATGATGACACTAACTAATCAGCATCAAAGGGAAAAAATATCAAATAAAGACCAATTTCAAAACTCCTGTGCAACTTGACCTGCACGCACCCCTTGTCTTTCAGAGCCAGTAGAGTTGGCTGGCGGTGGCCATAATCGCTTTCTTGCGGCTCACCCTGGAGGTCTGGGTCAGTGCCTGTCCCTGCCTTGGTTAGCGCAGGCCTTGGGTTAATCCACCACCTGTCCTCCTCTGCACATGCCACAAGGACTGTCATTCAGTAGGCCTACACACTTGTAAGATAAAGTCCAATTAAACCCAGCTGTGACCCGGGTGGGTTAGACCTACTTATCCACCACTCCAAGCTGAAATCTACCAGACAATGGCCATTTTTAATAGCCTATCATACATGATTAAAGATTGGCCAGAGTCCTTTAGCTGATAAAACTCTGTAAACGTTAGATGCCATACGAACGTACCTGGCCGAATTTACCAGCGCTTTTGTTATATTGTTTTATTGTCACACGATATTGTTTTAGTGTCACTTCCACTAGATAGATATTTTATGCATTAATTTTCCAGTGACCACTGTTAACGCAATAGGGTATCATTATTGTCACTGAGCTTTCAAATATGACAACACTGGTACAAACACAACCTGGGTTGTTTAAAATTGTGACCTGTGCTCCAACAACATAAAAATCAGGTCACAAAAAACAATGTCAGGAAATCACTGCTGAAACAAAAAAATTAAATGGAACGACTTCATAGAAGTATCATGGACCTCCTCTCCCATCTCCGAAGAAGTCGCCATCTCTCCCACTCCTGGTTGTACATTTTGTACTAGTTAGGCTACATTGCATCCCCCTTCAAAACGCTCAAGTCGGCTAACGCTAGCTGGCTAATGACAAAACATCACTTTAAATGACGAAGTCAGGCATATATTACCATAGTTTGTGACTGTATTTACAGCAAAATATGTAATGACTTTGCATTTAAAGGTGTCCTTTTCTAACAGGCGAGGTATGTCATAAAGTTCGATTCCACTTACCAGCACAGGAGAGCTACAATGAGGCACACCAACAAAACGCGCAGCCTCTTCATTATCTTCCCGCGGGGACCAACATCCTCGCTTTTTTGTTTATTTCTGTCTCTTTAAAATCGTATGAACAGCAGAGACGCAGCAGAGCTGTTATTTATCAACAAAGCGTCAAGTATCTAAAACGATAAAAATGTGAGGGGTGTGTGTCACTTTACCAAAGCAATATTCTCCTTGTATGAATATTGCAACACCTACCCCTAACAGCTCGTTCGCTTGCTTTCCTCTGTAACTGCTCGCTACCCTTGCACTCCTGTGCTTAGCGCTGCTGCGGTTTCAGCGATAAACCAATAGGAGAAGCCAGCGGCGGTCAGGTTGTGACGTTTCTGAGAAAAGCCCCGCCCACTTCCTGAGCTAAGATGAGTTGGAGGTTCAATCATGAGACGCGTCAGCACTGTGATAAGCAAGTCAAATCTTAAACATCTACCACAAATTTGTTGTGCAATCGGCAAACGATGTTTCATCTAATGATGTCATATGCCTCTATGTTAACTAATAAACGCAGAGATAGTAACAGTGACATTATAGAAACCTAAAAATCACCTTCACCTTAAAATGATGTGACACCTGACAACTTGATGCCTAATAAGTCAGATACATATATGAACACGAATTTCAGTAGCATCTACAAACACTAAAAACACTAAAAACTATTAGTGACATATCCCAGTAGTTGGAGTGGTTCCAAGATAGTTATTCCAAAATGCTTCACATTTCTATACTTTCAATGAGCAATTCTGGGAAGTGTGCCCTCTCCTGAAAGTGCGAAGCTACCTCTTATGCTATAACAGACTACACACAATATAAAATAATAACTTACACAGCAAATCATCTGAATCTTGATTAGACTATCGTTCCTTACCTACTTTATGTGTTGGTATGAACAACGATAGGCAATATTTATTTATATAGACAATATATGGCGTATGCCAAGCATAAATGGCATTTAAACTGCGTTTACTGTAAACAACAATAATTGCTATCCTAAAACATGAAGAATAAAAGTTTTGACATCCTCCAAAGAAAAGCAATACCCATCAAACCTCTGTTTATAGGTGCCTCTAGTGTTGCCTGAGTATAAATGTACAAATTTTTTTAACACACGTATTAATGTATTTAATATTGATTGAAGTAGTTGTCATAGAATTATGGCACAGCTTACAACCAGATAACCCTCTCAATACTACTTTAAAGATGATTCGTTTCACTGAGCTAGAATCTATAGTTCTGTGGTTCACACGGATATCCTCGGGGTCCTTACGTTTTAACATCTCGACTCGTTTGGTGAGCTGGACATCCTTGGAAGTTTTGACGGGTGTAAAGCCTGTGTAAAGTAGTGATCTCAGTAGTAGATCAGTAGTAATCTCGTTAACTTTGCACAGGGTCCCGTAAACATCTGTTAACTTTTCCATTTACATTTTTGGTGGTATTTTTTTGTGATTTAGGTAGTTATAATGTTACTACAGAGTAGAATGTTGATACTGTTGCTGTCGGTGATCGTGGCAGAGCTCTCTTTGGTGGCTGGATTTTCTCAGTCTTTGGACAGTGATTTCACCTTCACCCTTCCTGCAGGGCAAAAGGAATGCTTTTATCAAACCATGAAGAAAGATGCCTCTCTAGAAATTGAATACCAGGTGATCTACACATAATTTGTTACATTTCTTTTCCAAAGTCATTCATTTTTTAAATCACAGCAGGCACAGCTTAGCATCTTGGTAGGGATTCTGACTGCTAACTTGATCTGAATTCGTCGCACCTGCACTTGTACATAGTCCTAAATTCTTACTGGATGGCTTGTATATTTTAATGTTTTCACTATGGGATTTTTACTACAATAAAATACAAAGAACACATTTTGAGATGACTAGTATAATGCAGTGTCTTGATGAGTGTTCTTTATTGCAGATAGTTCGATTTTCCGATTGAAATATGTAATTGAAGAGGTTAAATCAAACATTATTGTTTGCAATCAGCTTATTGCTTGTCATATTGTGTAACTCTCTGTGCCTGTAACAAGATGAAGTGTAATGAAACCAAGCACTGTTCAGCTTTGCCAGTGTACCAGCACAGTAAGTGAAATGTCAGAACATTTATGCCAGCCTATGTCTTGCTTGTTCACTGTTGAGCCTGGTTACGAAATAAAGGTTCACACTTGGCAGTATGAAATTTGAAAGATTTCGTCACAAAGTGGATGCTAGTGAAATGGTATTCTATCATTTCTTTATGTGCCACCATCAGCTTTACAAAGTCATTATGTGCTGTGGTGGTGGTGTCTGGGTAGACAGGACAGATCTGACTGCATGGTATACTGAGTGAATGGTATGTTGGTGCTTTACAGGTACTCGATGGTGCCGGTTTAGATGTGGACTTCTACCTGTCGTCGCCCGATGGGCACGTTCTGGCCAGCGACTTCAGGAAGTCTGACGGAGTCCACACGTAAGTGTCTTCTGCACATTCTAACCTACATTCAGTGATGCATATCAGATGTAGCGCGCAAACTCACCATATCTAATCATAACTCGGTACTCAGATGTTTGCGTTTTTTCTTGCAGAGTGGAGACACATGACGGAGACTACATGTTCTGCTTTGACAACACCTTCAGCACTGTGTCAGAGAAAATCATTTTCTTTGAGCTGATTCTGGACAACATGGGTGACGACGACAATGCAGAGGACTGGAAACAGTACGTCCACGGCACTGATATGCTCGACATGAAGCTGGAAGACATTATGGTAAGAATGCTCCAGAATTCATACCATGGAAAACCAAACCATCTAAAACATGTGTGCTCCAGATAGCTAGAAAAGAGAACCATCACGAAAATGTGTAATGTGAGGCAGCACCTGTGTGTTTTTGTCAGTCATGAATGTCGCTCATATACAAGGTCAATTCAGTGGTTCAGTGAAAGCACTGAAAGGTTTTGAACACCTTGTTTTGGCATCTCAACCATAAAAATTTGGACGTACAAGTGTGTCTTCATATAGATGAAGCAGCCTGGATAAGGCTGTGTGTGGGGTGGTGGGTGTTAATTTCTATTGTACCAAATACATGCCACCATGTCTCTCATTATGGAGACATTTATTTACGATTCCATATTTAGAGTCAATTGTCAGAAGTAAACAATAGTGGAAAGAAGCAAACAGGGGCAGCTGTTGAGGATATCAGGCTGACATCAGTGACAGTGGGTCACAGTGCAAACATTACACAACCTTACTACTAAAGAGGTGGACCAGAAGTACAGTAGAAACTGCCTACCACCTAGCAGTACATAATATGACTGTTAGGGCTGGGCAATTAATCGAAAAGTAATCGTAATCGACATTCAGAACCTATAATCAATCAAATTTTCCCAGGTCAATTATTTCAATTACTTTCCCTTTAAAAACACTACTGCATGTGGAGTCACGTGATCCTGCTCCGTTTCGTTATTCTGCAGAGCAGCTTGTATCAAAGAAAACATTGATGTTCAAAAAATAATCATAGATAGTAGATAGTGTGTTTACTTGAATTTAAAATAATTGAAGGAATCATTCAAAAATCTCTCACTTATAATATGTGAGTATATTTACTGTACAAAACTTGTCAGTTTGCTATGAGGGCAAAAAAATAAAATAATAATCGTTCATTAATAATAATCAAGTTAAAATGTTCAATTAATCGAGATTTTGATTTTAGGCCAAATCGCCCAGCCCTACTACATTGTTGATCTTGTGTTTTAAGGAGAATTCACTGTTCTGTTAAAAAAAAAATACAACATATTTCCAAAGTCAATGAGTAATTGTGTAAAATAATTGTGATATCGATCATGACCAAAATAATCGTGATTATGATTTTTTCCATAATCGATCAGCCCTAATGACTGTCACATAGCTGCACGTGCCATCTGAAGCAAAATGAATGTCCGTTTAAACTCATAAGAGTAGTGTGGGCCTGCATGTCAACCAAGTTTCAAGGAACATAGTGTTTTTGTGACTTAGAAACAGATTTTCTTTTTTTGTGCTACACCAGATAAGGGATGATTTGAATAAGACTAATGTGATGCGGCTTCTTGAGACCTATGAAATGAAAATTTGTCAGTCCAAGTGCTTTGGCTTTCTGGGGATAAAATTTTATTACTGCTATTGGCCTAGTAGGGCTACATTCCCACCAAGTTATAAAGGAACATGCCAAATGTTTTTCAAAATGTAAAAATGTCATTTCCCTAAGACAAGTTGATACATACCTGTCTCATCTCAGTGTGTGCACTCAGTTGCTCTGGCGTGCGATGCTACTTTGTTACCATTTACCTTAGTCTAGTTCTTTCAATAGAGTCCAAACAGGGATTAAGTTAGAAGCAACCAAACACATCTTTTCTATTTACATGTATGTATCAAAAGCACTGAAAGGTTTTGAACGCCTTGTTTTTGGTATCCCAACCATGGAAAACGAGGATGTGTTCCTTTAAGGGCTCTGGTGTTTCAGTTTGCTGGAAATCAATGAAAATTTTGTAACAGCGAGAACCCCCAGAGGCTTTATAGAAGATGGAGATTCAAGGAAAGAATTTGCAAAGGGCACTTGAAGAAGCCTTTAACACTTTAGGCATTTTTACTCTCCTTTGTTAATCATCCTTTCGTCCTGCAGGACACGATAAACAGCGTCAAAGCTCGGCTGGGGAAGAGCCTTCAGATCCAAAATGTGCTGAGAGCCTTCGAGGCCCGTGACCGCAACCTGCAGGAGAGCAACTATGAGCGGGTCAATGTGTGGTCCTGCACCAACCTGGTGGTCATGCTGGTAGTCTCTGGGATCCAGGTGTACATGTTGCGCAGCCTCTTTGAGGACAAGAGGACTACTCGGACGTAAACGCTCCTTGTCCTCGCAAGTGCTGCCTGTGCCAGGGAGGGGACGATTGGCATCATTGGCATCATGGCCACATCAGAAAAACTTACACATCAGAAAAAGTAACACACACACACACACACACACACACAAACAAACATATACAGTCACACACACTCTGTTGCCAATTTGCTGCTCCCAGCAAAGATTGATGGAAGTTCTTTTTTATTCCTGTCTTCCCTTTCTCTCTCTTCCTCCTTCTGTCCTAGCCCACTTTCAGTTGACAAAGACAATCACACCCAGTTTATATACAATACCTATCTCTACTTGACTTGGAAATGCACTGTTTCAGTTCACACGTTTTTGCAGTTATAATACCCAGGCACAGTAGTTAGGAGTAAGACCAAGGTTGGTAGTTTTTGTTTATATATATTTATATAAACAGCCATTTGTCCTGTTTGATAGCCCCCCCTGTTAACAAAGTTCCAAGATTAAAGAAACACACAAATACAAAACTGGCAAGGTTGATGGGGAAGGTCATTGATGAATTTCATGCCACAATATTCTTCTGACGTCAGTGAATGGATGGCACTGCTTTATTCTTTCTTGACTATTATTTTCTCTTTGCCACACCTAATCTTACCCTTTAGGCGGTTGCTGCTACCATTGTTCTGTGTCACAAACCTGTTTTAGTAAAGGACCATGCCCTATAGACAAAATCCAATTCATTACTGAGCAAAAAATATAAACCATGTCACAGTGGTTGCACTGACCACCTCCCACAGGCCTAACTATTAAGCTTGGTAGATTGTATTCACAGCATAATTTGCTTTAAATACAAATCGTAGCCAATTGTAGTCTACTTGTCGGTCCCACCTACAGATAACTTTGGCCAAACCTAACCATCTACTAACTATTATGGCCAGTCTTGTCACCTCCCGTGAGAAAAATGATTAGCTGGCAACCTTCTGGCCTCTCTGCATATAGACGTGGGCCTGGCCGGAGGCGTGCTCCTGTTGGCTGGAGTGGGCCTGTGAGTTTTATGTAAATCACTGATCTGTCATGCCTGACCTAAATGTGGTGGGGTCCTTTGCAGTTTGGCATCAAAATATGGTTTGGATTCCAGCTGCCTGGCATAGGGACCTGCCTTCCAGTACACCTGTGTGGCAGTCGCCCTATTTCTAAATTGAGGCTGTACTTACCTGTGTTTCCACTGACAGCCAGCGCTGGGCTTGGGATAGGGAAGAGAAGAGTGAGGTTATAGGCTTGACGGCAATTCTTGCCATACCTGAAACTGTTCTTGATGTGAAGTACTCGGGATTACAAGGCAGTTGTTTTAATTTATTTTAGTTTTTTGGTTATTGATTATAATATTTGCTAAGTGATTGTGTTGAATGTTGCAAGCTTGCATAAATATAGACAATGCATAAGCACTCATGTACTTGGTATTTAATAGAACATGTTTTAGGTGACTGCTGAGCCTTTAAATGCTGCTCTGTTAACATCCCGGATGTAAGCTCGAGAAATTGTTGAAATAACCAAATTTGGATGTTTGCCATAGTGTTTAGTGACATCCCCACTGTTGGACAAGAACTCATGCAACCCATTTCTAGTAGGTTATTTTGGTGTAACTAGGCTTCGTCATACAAGAGAGTAGAGAAGTGATGTTTGCAAAGTGCATTTTATTGAGGACTTCAATGAGATGTTTTTCCTTCGTCCTGGTCGATTCAAAAGAAATGTGATGCTTTATGCTGCCATCTTGTGGAGGAAAGGGAAACCCCCCCCTAAACACTGCACAGAACAAATGAACGCTGGTCAGAGAGCATTTATCATGAGTGCCCTTTTGTGTGTTTACTTATGATCTAAATAAGTTTTACATTTCTAGATTTATAGGCCTCTGTCAAAATTCACTGTAGGGAAACATGTTGCAAATCTGATGCTAGACAATATTTTTTTATCAAAAAAATCTCCCAAGTGTCCTTGTAATGTTGTTAGTAATGAATTGGTAGTCCTTGGATGCTTAGGATTGCTTAGGAGCAGTGATGAGTCCCTGCTGTAAATTATGAAGTAGTAACTGTGCCACATAGCATTTTAACACGGTGTGATTGGCCAGATTGATGAAAGAATACTGTTTTATTTGTTTACCCATGCTGTTACTGCAATTACTGCCTTTCTATGTGATAACACAGTGTCCTACCTCTGACTCTCAAAATATTTTTTTTTTCTGCTAACCTCTTTAACTTGTAACAGTATCAGGAAGCCCCCAGGTGTTATTTATGGCAAGAATGGCAGAGTGATCAACTAATTTCATTAAGAGTTTTGAAATTAACAAATGCTGTCTCGTTTTGCTCGACAGTGTTTTTGTTTTACTTATGAGCTGTGAACATTGGAGGTTACAGACAAACATTCATGGACTGCCTCAGAAAACTTTGTGAGAACACCTGTGGATTTGTTACGCATGAACTATGTAGGTTCACCTGAATCATAATAAAATCCTTTTAAGACATTTTTATAGGCGCCTCCTGAGTTGACCTAATTTCTCTCTGCATAATAAATGTTTTCCAGAAGTATGATCTTAGTTTATGACCTTGATTTCAAACACCGCACTATTGCCAGATGTGTGCCAATACAATTGTAATTTGTGCAGTCCTGTTGATTTATAGACAGTTTTCCAGGTAGAATTTCCTACAGTTTTTATAATCCACTAGCCTCTATTTTTATTTTTAGTTGTGATCATTTAGAGCAAATGTTATTTAGAGGAGCTTGATTGTTAACTAGTTTCTAACAAAAACATTGTTTTTTGTGCAACTAACAATATGCAAGAGTGTAGCTTTGTTACATACCTTTTTATAAAGCTTGTGTCTGAATTTTTATTTAAATTCTTGAAACATATCAGAGCACTTGGGTTGTGTCCAAATGGTCGTTACTGCTTTACCAGCACAAAGCCCTGAAAGTAGTTCTGTGGTGTAGTTCAGATATTTTATAAATAGCCTTTAGGTGTGTTGTCTCTAACCTTTTATGTAGGGTCCGCTGGGTGGGAGTGTTTGGGTGTTTCTGGTAGAAGTCTGGCCTTACACCCTTACACTGCTCTGTAGTAGGGCCAGAAACAACAGCAACACACAGGGGCTTCAGCCTAAAGGAAGCACATGTCAGATAGTTAGACAAACAATCAATGGCACAGATAAGTAGAAAATCAAACACCACATGTTCGCCTCAGTTCATCCCTACTTCCCTTACCTTCCCCGGCGCAGCCTACCATAGTATATGGCCGTGGGCTGATCCATGGTCTGCATCACAGTGGAATTGTTCTGCGACATCACAGACTACAAAACACACCGCAGATCAATCCTATGGCAAAGCAGTCTGTGCTACAATATGAAACCAATGCCTGATTAATTTGATCAACAGACTCGAGGCAGTCTTTCAAATCAATGCTCCTTAGTGTACAAATAAATTGGATAGAATGAAGAAAATGTTAACCATGGTAAGTTCCAGATGGGCTGTCTGAGTGTCTTTTGGTTGGACTTCACTATTCACATGAGGTGCACTGGGCCAAGTCTTCCATCTCTTGGAGGATTGGCTTTATGTGCAACAATGTATTATGAGACAAGTAACGATGAGACTTCAGTAGGACCATATCAATGAAAATCTGTGACTATTTACCTGACGTTTGCAATGGCTCTATGGTGGAATTGTCTACTTTGGATGTCAGGACAACAAATATTCACCATAGTGAGCTGAAAAGGAAAATGTTAAGAAAGAAATGAATAAGCAAATAATAATTAAAAACTTTAAAATATCTTTTTATCTATCTTTTCAGTAAATCAGCTAATCTCACTGATTTAAAAAAAAAATTCCACCTTTTGTCAGTAGAGGTCACCATATCGCTTAAGTATTTGGTAGTCTAATACTGATGTCACTTCCGTGCAATAGATTTAGTAGGAAATGACCGAGGGACAACCACCTCTCTGGTAAACATTGTATTGTTTGTGTTTTGTATTATAATATTAGTTTAAGAAACTAAAACTAAGGTCTCAGAACTACAAGTCACAAAACGGTGTCCTTCCTCAAGCTTTTGACGGGCAGTTTTTTTAGCTAGCTTGTTGGTTAGCAGCGAGCGAGTCAGCAGCTAACGTCAATTCAGTCTTTCCTGTTTTACCGGTCTCTTTGGTTAAACACCGTGATGTTATACTAGGCCTACTTGTAATGAAGAATATATATGTCTTATAGCTTTGTCTGTTTAGTTGAAGATTCATAGTATTTTACTGGCCTATTGATCCAGAACAGATAAAGTGCTATGGAAATGACATGACATGTTCAACGGGTTCTACAGGTGATGGGGGCCGACAGCGGTCCTGATGGCTCTCCGGCGGTCCCCTGGCGCAAAGTGCTGTATGAGCGCCAGCCTTACCCGGACAATTACGTCGACCCCCGTTTCCTGGAGGATCTGAAGCGGAATGTCGGAGTTCGCCAATATCAGTACTGGAACGTGGTCCGTGAAGCCTGTCTGGTATCCCAGCAGGTGTCCTGCGTATCCTTGTTTGTCACAGTGTGGTCCTACATGGAGCAAGGACACCTCCCTCCTTTTACGCTACTGTGGGCTGGACTGTTGAGTTCCCTGATAGGATATGGGCTCTATAAAGTGCTGGATGGCAGCGGATGCAATGACAGAACATCATGGGCCGATCTACAGAGTGCTGCAATCTTTTTGGCCTTTACATTTGGCTTTTCCCCAGTGTTAAAAACTCTCACTGAATCGGTCAGCACAGACACTGTCTACGCCATGTCTGCGATGATGCTCTTAGCTCACCTGGTGTCTTTCCCTTATGCCCAGCCTAGTCCCCCAGGTAGCCTATCTCTGAATGCAGCCCTGTTTGCTTCTGTTTGTCTGGCATCGCGTTTGCCTGGGGCGCTCCACACCTTTGCCATGCTATCTTGCGCCCTGCTGGTTTTTGCCTTGTGGCCTTGTCTACTGCACCGACTAAAGGAACATATCCCTTGGATTTTCCCCTGGATAGCCGGGTTAGTGTCCTTTAGTGGTGTGATTGGCTTGGGCTCTTTATGGCCAACAGGTGCTCTTTTGCTCTGCTTAGCCCTACTCACCCTCACTCTGGTCTGCCCTCTACTACTGGTACGCTTACAGAGGCACAAGGACAACATCCACGGGCCCTGGGATGAGGCGGAAATACGGGAGGATCTCTCTCATTTTCTGAACTGAGAGGCATGGGTAAAAAAAAATGCCACTTGCAACCGAGTTGTACTGTATGTACAATGTACACTAAGGAAGGGCTTATTGTTATGGTAATATGATTGTAAGGTTGTATGCTTTTATTTTTTGATGAGCTGTTTTAGATATGAGATATCGCACTGACAAATTCTCAGGCACATAAACATTCCCGAGAGAATTTTTGTATCTTACAATTTTACTTATGCTGTGAAATTAGTTATTGTAAAGATATTAAATGTTGTGTACACGTATTATTATCCATTGTAATTTCAGTATTAGTCACGGAACTACAATAATTTTAACACATTTTTACAGAGACATAATAAAGATATTTTGTGTACTATTGTACTTCTGTCTTCTAGTAGCCTCTTTTTTGTTGTGCGGTACGGCCTAGACTAATTTTCAAATAGGTCTACCCAAATAAAATACCTTCACATGCTCTCTTGGTGGTTTGGCATGTCCAGACATTTGCTTAGATCTTTTATGCAACTGACCGCCCCCCTCCATGATGTTAAGTCCGCGGCTCGAAACGCCGCTCAACCGGGACAGGGGACACTTCCCAGCGACACCGCCACCGCCACACCTTTCAGTACGCCCTTCCAAATGACTTTTTATTCATGTTGCAATATGTCGTCATAAATGTTTTCGTAATAATAGCAAACAATCATTGAATACTCTATAACTACAAAATACGCCATGGAAGCTAGATCCAAATCACTATGGATATTAGTTATCTGCCTTTATGCAGAACAACTTCTAAAAACATTTCACTACCACCACTTCATATGTATTTATAATATGTATTTGGGTGTCTTTACCCCCTCTACTTCTCTTGTCCAAACCTTTGACAGTGGGTCAAACTGAACTGCTACTTTGCAAATACACCAATGTAGTAGAGTTTTGGAGACCAACGCCCCCATGTGGTACTATGAAATTGCTTCGCAAAAGGAGACAGTCGTACGAGATTGTTTTTATAAAACATAACTAATTATAATTTATTCTGGTCGTAACTACTCAATATTTACACAATAAACAGAATCTCAATCATTTTATGTATACCAAACACATACAATTGAAGTAAAAAAGAGTTCCCCCCCCCCCCCAGCACAGTCAATTTGATACATAAAAAAATACAGGTAAGCATTATAAAGCAGAGTTGACCAAGGACATATTGACAAATAGTTGTCTCCTGAGGAAACAACCTCAACTTGCATGACTTTGGGGTGAACCGTTTATGACTCTGATCTAGATTTATCCAGAAGAGGAAATAAATTGTAAACTCATGCTTTTGGCAACAGCAAGTGTTGACGGCCCAGTCTACATTCCCAGTTGATGAACACTGCTTATTCAATTTCACTGTGGATGCCGTGAGGGAATTGCTGGTGGTTGTCTCCTAAAAAAAACAGATAATAAGTCCTTTAAAACAGACCCAGTTATATTTGAACATGACCATTCATTAATCGTGTGCATGCAAACCAGTGACTGCACCAGAATACACACTCATGGCCCTACCGCAATTATACAATTGCAATGATAATAGCTATAGTCAAGATGCAAAAAGATGTATTATTTGTGGTCTTCAAGTTAGATCTATAAGCCAAACAGCTGTGGAGATCACAGTTCATATGTGATCAGGAGTCGCATCTGTGCTCTTAGTTTATAGTGCTTGCATAGTGCTTAATGTAGGAAGTTGCCTCTGTAGCCCTGTCTTACTAGGGAGTGGATGAAAGTACAGTTTCTGTCTGACTGAAATCATATATGTGTCTGTGTATAACTGCTTGTGAGTGTGTTCATGTGTGTGGGTGTGCATGATCTGTGTGTCTGTGTGTGTGTGTATTTAGGGGGGAGAAGGGGGGTATGTGAGCGTTTTTTCAGCAGCACAGCTCCAGGAAAGATCCCTGCGGAGACGTAGGAATCTGTTTCTCTAATGGAGCTGGCAGAGGAAAAAGTGTTTCTGTGATGGGAAACAGGAGAAAGTGGCTTTTATTTTCCTGGGACGCCATGAGTGTGGAGCTGCGGGTTTGCAGAGACAGAAAAGAAAAGAGAAAAAGGCAAAGAGAGAGAGAGTCAGAGAGAGGCAGTCAGGAGAGAAGCACAGCGACCCCAAAAAGAAACCCAGCCACAAAATACCAGTGGTTTATTAGGAGAGCAAGTCAGAAGAGGGACGCCCAGGAGTAGAGATTTGGGTTAGACAGAAAGATGTAGGAAGAACAGATATGGGGAACAGGAGAGATGCATCTTATTGCGAGACCAGGATGAACGAGCACAACACTCATTACAAGAGAAAACTACCAGCCCTGTGTAGAGTTAGACAAAATAAAAAAAGAAATACAAATTGTGTGTGTGTGTGTGTGTGTAATATATTGACATCAACTGGTGGGGTTACGAGAAATAAATGTATAAAGTTAAAGTGGACAGAACGAAAGATTAAGAAGTGTCTGAAAAAAATCCAGTAGAAAGGAGGACTTGATGAACAAGGGGGACAGGGTGGGAGAGCGAAAGCGGGAAAAAAAGGGTGGAGGTTCGTGCAAAACTGTTTCAGCGCACAGAGGAAATGAGGCAGAAAGAAAACTAGGGAGAGGGACGAATGAAGGGAGAGTAAAAAAAGGGGAGCAAGAAAAGAAAAAGAGCAATGAAAAGAAATGTATCCCAGTAGGTGAAGGTGGAGAGGGAAAGGGAAAGAAAGCAAGACAAAGACACACTCTCAGGAGTTTGATTTAAACTTGACAGGCAAAGACTGAAAGCCAGTTACATGGATGCAGTTCTTCTGGGACTTGCATTCCAACAGATATACAATCGTGGATTTAATACTGGCAATACATTAAAACAGATCATTGCCAAAGCGTGCTAGATAAAATACAGTGGAGATTGATCTGTTGACAGTACCGAGCACACTGCCATGAGAGAGGGAGAAAAAACAGTGCAAAAGAAAAAGATTCTGCTCTGAATGCTGGGAAAGAGAATATGAAAAACACATTTTCTAGCAGACCCCCACCCAGCTCAAGTAACCTCCGCTTTTTACTGTGGTGGCAGACATTTGTGTGTGTGTGTGTGTCTAAATATGCAGCTAGTGAAGAAAATGGTAATGTGTAGGATTTTAGACTCACTCAACTTGTGCTGGGCCAAAGGGTTTAGCATACACCCAAAGAGTACCATTTGTATTGTAACACTACATACAGGCTAAGGGCTTGCATGTTCATTGTAAATCATGACTAGAGTGTTGCATGGAAAAAAAAAAAAAAAAAAAAACGACACATGCTTTGGCTTGTTACTTGTGCTTCAGTTGGCAACTATTTGCTCTGCCAAAAATATTATTGTGGTGGTAAACCTATGTAAACCTTGTGGTGGTAAAATTATGAGATAAGATCACCACTGTGCCAGATTACACTAGAGTACACAAGAGGGTGCCTCAAAAATCTTCACACTTCATCTTCAACGCGGCCGTGAGAGGCATGCATGTGTGTGTGTGTGTGTGTGTATGTCCTAGAGGGAACTTACCTGGGAATGCTGGGGGCAGCTCGACTAGGCCGAAACGACAGCTTAGCGAGAGCATCATTGCTGTTGCTATTGGAAACCTGAGGAGCGGAGACAGGAGCTGGAGGGGCGTGGCCTCGAAATGGGGCACCGGGACCAGACGGAGACATCTTGCCTAGCTGAGCGGGAGGAGGAGCCCTAAAGAACACACACACACACACACCCACAGAGAAAAAGACACAAAGAAAGAAAGAAAGAATGTGTGTGAATGTGTGTGATAAAGATGGAAAGATAGAAACAGTGTATGTAAATGTGTGCATGTGTGTGATGGAGCGATTCAGAAAGAAAAAGGGAAAGAAGGATATAGAAAGAGACAAAATAGAGAATAGGGCCAAAGTGGCAATGGCAACTTTTCTTGGTTAGCTGTTATTGCAAGATATGTTCAATGACTGTTAGTATGCTAGTTTTCAGTCTTCACTTCTTATTTTCAAATTACATTTGGCCTAATTAAAGTTTTTCAATCAGCTCTAGGTCTAATAGACAACTGAATTAGCTGACTGACTCTATGTTAACATAAATACATCTGTGACACTAATCAAAAAGAACCTAATTAAAAAAAAAAAATCATAACCTTAAAGGGCCTTGCAAGATTCAAGGATCTGACATCTGTCATGTTATTCAGTAAGATTATCATAGCATTTACTTTTTTCAATAATTCAGGACAAGCATCTAGAAAAGACCTTACATGTACATCTATCACTTTCACCACTGCCATTGTAGGTTACATTCCTCTCTCTGCAGATCTGCAGATTTTGTAATTGTAATCACAGGATGCTGTATATATAAAGGGGGCAGTAGTGTTCAAAAAATGTTCTGGTCTGAAGAAGGGCTCGAAATGTTACTGAAAAATAAAATAATAATGGGAGCTCTACGGTGTGCACATCTTTAATATGCCTTTACGTCAAACAAACTTAAACCCAAAATCTGTATATGTGAGATAAGGTAGCTATAAACTTTCAAGTACAAAACCTCCAACTATAAATAACTATATAAAAGAAAAAGCTGTCTAGACAGACAGTACCTGTGCAAGGAGCCCACGGTGGCCTGTGACCAGGTGGTGTTGATGGGTGGTGGCAGTGGCACAGAGGAGGTGGAGGTGGAGATGTCAGAGATGATGTCCAGCGCTTCCTTGAGGGCCGCGTGCGTACGTAGCACCTCCTCCCGCCGCCGGGCCTGCTCCGGGGACTCATCCATCAGCGCCGACTGGTCACGGACGGAGTACAACTGGGGCAGCAGCTCAGTGTGGATGAACTCTTTCACCTTGAATAGGGTAGGGGGAGAAAAGGGAGAAGGAGGAAAGAAGCACAGGACAGGGGAGGACAAAAGCAACAGCAGAGAGAAAAATAAATAAAAACGAGAAGAAATGAGGAGTGAAAGGAAAGAGGTGAGAGAAAAGATGGGAATTTGTGAGACTAAACCCAAAGCATCGTACAGTACCTTGCACACATACCCTGCTTCCCTTCCTTTTTAACTGATCAAAAAAAGTGCAGACACATTCACATTTTTTCCCCACAAACAAAATCGCCACATTTTAGTAGTGGCAACAGAGAACAAAATGCCATTTCAGTAGGTGTGATAACAGGTGTGATTACCTTTTTGCTAATGTATTACTACAAAAATAATAAAAGCATGATTTTGTCCATCCAATCCCATCAAACCCTCAATCATGTTAAAAACAGCGTTTTGAAGATGAAACGTAGAAACAGTAACTATGGTGATAAATACATATTTATCTTTGACTGACATTATTAATGACGAGGTGCATAATGGTCTTGGGCATAAGGTCCCGGATTCCCTTGTGGACTATGCTCATGTAGGAGTCCACTAGGTTACGGATGGTCTCCACCTGTCTCTCAAGCTGGGGGTCCATGGAGATGTTATCTGCGATGGAATTCTCCCCATCCTCCTGCAGCCAGAGTGTCATAGACACACACACAAACACACACACACACACACACACACAGGAAGAGCAGCCATGGGTTAATGACAGGACAGATAAAGAAGTATTACTTCTGACTACGACGTTAGCTGATGTGGAGAGGTATTGAGAGCGGTTAATGAAGAGTGGCCACAAATGTGAAATAATGCAAATTATTAAGAACACATAAAGAGCTAGAAGTCAGTGACTGCATTGGTGAGGGTGCGGCTAGCTTCTGTCACGACAAATTAAGGAAAACCCTCGTGGAACTGTGACATCACTGTGCCTTGGAGAGTGGAGGAGGAAGGCTGAGGAGGAGGAGGAGGACGGAGAAGAGGTGGGGGCAAGATGGAAGTAGGAGAAGGGGATTTTGGGAGAGGAGGGGGTTGATTAGAAACAGAACCGAGAGCCCCTCCCACCCTCTCCAATCCTCCACAGTGTGACACAACAGCCCAGGAATGCAGCTCTGCTACTGATCCAAGGCCAGCTCCAGAGCTGCTCCACCAGTGGGACTGCTGCAGGACCGTCCGCTCGACACCCAGGACGTGTCTAGCTTTAGAGATGGACGAGGACAAACACACAACTACTAGACGAACCGCCATGACTAATCATCTAGTCTACGCAGTGTGTGGATGAACCAGAGGGCAGAGGGCTGTCTCTGAAGTGGGAGCATGCCTTGGGATTGAGTAGATATCAACTACCCAGGCTCTCTCTCCCTCAGGCTAAAGGCACAGTCAGGGATAAGTCAGGATAGGACAGTCTGAGTATGTGAGGTGTGAGTCATCAGTGAGGGGTGTTTAGTTGGTACTTATTTCGGGGTCGGTGGGTTGCTTTTAGCGTCACAGTGTATGGGGGCGATACTCACGCTAGCCTTTTCTGGGTAGACTCCAGCACGCAGCAGAGAGGCCTTCCAGCTGTCCACCTCCTCCTGTGTGTCACAGGCCAGCTCCAGATGCCTGTAGTCCTTATACACGTTCCTATGACAACACCAACACCACCAAAAACTGTTTCCAAGGCAACAGGATTGTATACATGTACACAAAGAATCAGGAGTCACACAGACACACACACATACATGCACATACTTACACTTACTTCAGCCTGTCTATCCATCTTACCCTACCCTAGAGGGTCTACATGTCTATCACTCTTCCTCTCTTCATCTGTCTTTCTATCTCTCTCCCCTCTCCCCAAGTTTTTTCTTTTTTTCTTTCTTCTTTCTAGAAGCCTTCTCTACTTCATAAACTCTGTCCCTCATTCTCTTTTTTATGGTTTCTCATTACTCCTCCCTCTCTCATTCTCCTCCTCCTCTCATATCCTCATCTCCCTCCCTTTTTATCTCTCCCTCTCTCTTTCTCCCCCTCTTTTCTCTTTCTCTGAGCTCACACAGCACCCTGACACCGCTCACAGAGAGAGGCAAGAATCTGGAGACGGGCATGTTCCATCTGTTACACATTCAGTCTAATTGCTCTGTTGTTTCTCTTTTTCTCTTTTCTCGCTCTCTCTCTCCCACTCTTTTGTTTTATTCCCCCTCTCCTCTCCTCTCCCTCCTAGTAATTTTTTCACTATGCCATTGTGTTTTTTTTTTTTGTTGTTGTTGCGATTCTAGCAGAGGAGGGGGCTGTTGGGTTCATGGCTCACTCGGAGGCTGCTGCTGAACATGTGTCTGGGTTTGTCTGGCTCTGATAAGAGTGCTGTTATCTATGTGCTGACACAGCATACCATGTGATATTCCACATCTCCACTTTAGATTGAGGTTTTTATCACGCCGGCTCACCTCAGTGATAAAACCACCCACACGGTTTGTTACACACACCCAAAATACATGTATGAGCGCTCACTTGCACAAACATTTGTATAAAGTTAAGTCAAATAAAAAAACACACACACAGACTTACAGTACACAAATATACACACACAGGGACTGAAGTCATGCTCTTGTCTAAAAACTAATAAGCCTAAACTCTGCTTCAGATCCAGTAAGACAAAGCTCGGTCAGGGCCTGACAGCATGAGCTGTGTTCTGTGGCTTCTCCTGGCCCTTCTCTGTCAGCTCATCATTAAGTAACTATTATAAGGCATCCAGCGGGAATCTGCTATCCGCATGGCTTACCAGAGGATTTATAGGAAGAGTTACACCCAGTATCAGACATAATGGCAACAGGTCAGCTGACGGCCTGCGGTTAACTGGAAGGGTCTATCCTCATAGGGTGTGCTCTGGAAGCTGTTCTGGCCTTGTGATGAGCATTACTGCTTGCAGGCCATAAGTTGGCTCATGCAAGTGCTGATGATGACTAGTATCCAGTCTCGTAAATTTGTCTGTGTGGTGATAGAGGTGGCAGTAGGCAGAGATCTATTTGTGTGAGAGAGAGCGAGCAATAAAGAAAGAGTAAGCAAGTGTGTGTGTGTGTGTTGGTGTGTGTGCATGTGTATGAAAAAGTAAGCGAGAGAGAGAGTGTGTGTGTTTGCAAATCTGTATGAAAGAGTAGGTGTGAGTGTGTGTGTGTGCATGTGTATGTGCGAGGGTAAATGGGAGTATGTGTATGTTTCTGTGTGTGTGTGTGTGTGGCTGACTGAGTGTGTGGGATGGGGGACTGTGGTCGGGGCGGGCAGGACAGCTGCCCAGCTGCGTCAGTATGGACAAGGAGCCAGGCTGCGTGCTGGAGACACAGCTAGTTACGGAGCAAACCACACCACTGTGACTCAGGGGTCAGCCTCCAGGGGCTGGAAGGAGCTCACTGCTCGTGGCTAGTAGAGGACTGTGGCGCGTGCACAGTGCACACACACACACATATTCATATTCCTACATACATAAACTCACCAAGTTTCATATATAGATGCACTCCCCTGTGTGTACAAACAGACACACACACACACACACCAATGTATATAACACACAGCACACACACACACACACACACACACGTGCACAAACACACACATGCCATTTTATAATGGCTGGATTGTGACTAGTCATTTAGACCCCAACCCTTCCCCCCATCTTTCGCTCTCTGTTTCCTTTGCTTTTTCTGCAGAGAGCCAGAATTTTTTATGATGTTTTCTTTTATTTATTTTTTTTACTCGACTTGATGGAATTTTCGCTCAGATCCCTGGCTGCTTTGAATTTGGGGAGTTTCCTGAGGTTTTTCCATTTCTGTCAGACAGGGACAGCACAAGCAGTGAAGCTAGGACTGGCGGCCGCAGCAGTCAGGAACACACACGCACACACACACGCAGTGTGAGTGAGGAACACACACATGCATGCAGACCAGATGCACCAAAAATATGCATGCAAACTCCCAAATCAAAGAGAGTAAGTGTACAATCCTAAAGGCGAAACAGAGGTAGAGAAAGGGGGAACCAGGGGGCGCAGTGAGCCACCCTTCAACACATTCCAAGGCAGTTTTCTCTCTTAACCACCCACCCTTCCTCACAATCTCTCTCTCTTTCTCTCGCTCTCTCTCTAGGGCCAGCATGGACATTCTTAACTCAAAGTGTGGGCTGCTCTGGATTTGATTAGCAGCTTAATTAGTGAGTCGTCGGTATGTTGTGGTGAGCTCCATCACAGGGAGAAGCATAGCGCACTATTATAAACAAACTGCACATGTTCAAGTACAATCTGTCAGCCACACTTCTAACAGAGCCCTGTACATATACACATAGAAGCTCTTTCTCTTTCCTTCTCTCTCTATCACACACACACACACACAAACATCCTGCTCTCTCCAGTGTTGAGAAAACACACACACACTCGCGCACTGCATGTACACTGCAATTTTCTACTCACCCATACTTGCACATGTGGTTCAAGACTTTTCATCACCTGAGCTAATGGACTACTTTAAAAATATGAAATCTCAATTCCCTGTCCTCCTTGGGTAACTTGTTGAGTATATATGAATGTGTTTGTGATTTGTATTAAAATGATGTACATTAGCACTTTGTGGTGTGGTGATCTGTCTCCTGTGTACTCATCAATAGTTCACAGAGTACTTTCACTTATGTTCATTTGCCATGAAGATTTTAGTTCCAGTAGCATTGAAAGGGGGAAGTGAGTGTCTGTGTATTCGATCACAAAGGCACAGCTTACACATGTGTGTGTGTGTGTGTGTGTGTGTCTCGAACCTCTGTTCCGTGCTGAAGAGAGCAAATATGTGTTTGGAAGACATGAAGGTCTTCTCAACGTCTCGCACCTTCAGGCTGTCCAGAGGTAGCATGTACTTCTTCTCCTTCTCCTGGGGAGGCAGTGAGGGTCACAACAAGTCCAGGGGTCAAAGATCATTCACAGCTGAGAGAAAACAGATTGCTTCGCTGCACAGCAGAGTTTAATGCCATTCTATAAAATATCTTTTCCACAGCTGTACAACTCAACATGCCAAAAAACAAAAACGTGCAATAAAAGTAACAATGGTGATCATTTACGGAGGCAAGCAAAGCATAACACTCTCTAGACTAAAATTAAATTTTCTATTGGTTTCACTGGGTTTGGATTGAATGTTTTTTTTTTTTAATCTTGCAATGGATAAACTACTATTTGTATTTGATTTCAGTCATAAACAGCAGCACATAGTTTTGGCATTCCATGTCAAACGTGTGAGTGTGCTTGGTGAGTGTGGCTGGCGTCCCTTCATTTAAAAAGAGGAATTGGAGGGGCATGGCTTGGCTCTGCGGTTTCAAACAAATCACTGCCACTGGGGCAAAGTTCCATACTTGCTGTCTGCTACAAGGTAAACATGCAAGAAAAACGTTGAAATTGTGGCCTTTTCGCCATGTAATGATGATGGTCAATTTACTTCCTCTCACACTGGGACCAAACGTGTCAAAGTTTGCAATAAGCTGCCTTGACCTAGCACTGACGATACAATAATAGCAAGTTTAAAAAATGGCTCCATTGTGTATGGGAATACAACAATAATGGAAGAACAAAAAGGGTCAAAGAAAGAGGTCTTTATTGAATCATGAGAAAACCCCAATTCAGACCCTTATGTAGATTAAGTTCAACCAAAACCTGGTCTACCACAGTGTACCACACATGTCAAGGATGGCTGCAGTGGTTGGGGCAGAATTAATGGGAGATGTGAGAGCAAGAATGAGAGTGAGAGAAAGAGAGAGAGATCAACAGAGCAAGTGGGGACGCAGAAATATTTGGGGGTGGAAAGAGGAGAACTTGAGGGGGAAAAAGGGGGAGGGAAGGAGAGAGAGAGAGGGAGGAAAGGCCCACATGTGGAAGTCATTATTCAGACTGAGGCTCTAAAACACAACATTTCTCCCAAAAAAAAAAATCAAGCAAATCCACCTCCCCCACCACCGCCCTACCCCCACCCCTTCATCCAAAAGGGGGTTTGGGTCACAGGAAACGGGTTCTATTACACCAGGAGAAACAGGAATGAGGCATAGACAGACACTGAACACAGAGCAGAGATGTGTGTGTGAGTTGAGGGGGGGCGTTGCCTCTAAAATGAACAACACCATGTGTGAATTAATACAAATCTTGAGTTATGGGGAGGGGATCTGGCAGCTCTGTTGACTCAGAGAAGGGGTGAATTGTCTGTGATTCCCCTCGGCAGTGGCGCACACATCCATGGCTTTGCTTAAGTAGAGTAACAGATCAATCAGGGCCAATGGGTTCCAAAGTCTGAGCATCCAAACGCAGCCCCTCTCTCCATGTCTCTGTCTTTCTATCTCGCTCTACCCTCCTCCCCTTCACTGTTCCTCTGAAACTTTTTTTTTCTCATTCCAGAGGGGCCCACTTCCTGCCTGAGTTTTCAGAGGCCGAAAAAAAGTCAGAAATGACTGCCTGGCGTTAAGACTGCAACATCTGGTAGTGCTTTAGAGAGCCAGAGCGCGCAAAGGAGGGAGAGAGAGAGAAAGAGGGAGAGAGAGAAAGAAAGAGAGAGAGAGAGAGGGAGAGAGAGGGGGGTGGAGAGAGCAGGACAGAAAAGAGTGTGAGTAGGAGGCAGGATAAAGAAAGAGCATGGATCATAGGACTGTCGCTGATGGGAGAGCTGAGGACAAGAGCGCGTGGAGCAGACAGGGAAGTGGGACTCCTAACAGAGGTAAGATATGGGTGATCAGTTGAAACAGACTGAGAGAGAGAGGGAGAGATAGAAGGAGGAAGAGGTTTAGAGAGAGAGAATAGTAAAAAGGGGAACTAATAGAGAAAATGAAAGGATAGAGAAACTGCAGACCACTCCAAAGTTGAATCCTCTTGGGTCCCATCAACCCATATATGGACACTCAGTCCCTCCCTCTGTCTCTCCCTCTTTCCTTCTCCGTCTCTCTTTCACACTCACTAGCTCTCTCCCTCTCCACACTTTTTTTGATATGCCTTCCCTAAATGCACTGCCAGATTCCCCAGTTGTCGGACCGAATGTGCCACGTCAAGACTGGATACTGCACACTGCCATAGTGCGGGCGGGAGGACCGAAAAAACGAAGAAGAGAATTTGGGAAGAGGACAGAGCCGCAAGACAGCAATGGAGCCGGCGGATAAGGGGACCGCCGCTGTCCGGGATTTGTATCCCTCTATCGCCTCTCTCGTAGACGCAAACCAAAAAAAAAAAAAAACAACGGAGGAAAGGAGAAAGCAACATCCTTCCATCTTCGCTATCTAACCCCCCTCTGCAATTTCAGGCCAGCAGTGACCAAAAGAGGAGAAAAATAGCTGAGGAAACAGAGTGATAAGAGAATGAGACAGAGAGAGAGAGAAAGAGAGAGAGAGAGTGAGAGAGAGAGAGAGAGAGAGAGGGAGAGGGACCAGTTCCTGCTCCGTCATCCCAGTGTTCAGACTACCTGTTCAGGATGATACTGGTGTACAGTAGTCTGCACATTGGTTAGACTGTGCATGGAAGAACTTCAATCACGCATATCCCTATACTAAAACACACACACGCTCACAGAAGCCTACTGTTGGGGGCAGAGGGAGGTTTTGCTGCCTTTGGTTTGTTTCTTCTCTACTCCTTTTGAATGTCTTGGAACAACTTTATCTCTGACAAATTCTGATGTATTTGTGTTCCGTGATTTCACTACTGTGACTGGCACCCAACTAGCAGACGGGGCCTAGTGTCGTGTAATTCAAACACAGTGGAAAAAGGCCATTGATGGGGCCGACACTGTGTACAAAGGCCATCTAAACATCTGTCAGGCTTCAGCAGTTTTAAATGTCTGTTTTGTTTCGGTGTAAATGGCTCATTTCAAAACTGCTAGTCTTCCTTCATGTGGTTTTCTGTGCATGATTATAATGCGATTATAATGCGTTATTACCACAGCAAGAAAATGAAAAGTATATTTTTATTTGTGTAAAAAGTGGCTGCGTTCCCTGTTATTTTCTTACGGCACAGCCGCCCCATACACATTCGGAGAATATAGCTGTGTGTTTGTTTGTGTCTGCATGCTTCAGCTCACTGAATGAACGTACACATGCTGTCCGATGGCCGTGTTATAAGTGTATTTTTAATTTGCGTATGAGTGTGTTTTTCATTTTTGCATGCGTTCGTGTGTGAGAAGTTATTGTGGATCGTCATGCAGTGCTGTGTGTGTGTGTGTGTGTGTGTGTGTGTGGCTATGCCACACACAGAGACCATGCTAGCTGCACTTCAGCTAGTGTTAAGCTAATGGCTGCCACTCATAGTACTTTACATAACTTTAACAAAGCTGGTTCACAATTAAGTATTAAGAATATAGATTAAACTATAAAATCATCAAGCCATCCATTAAGAGCAGGCCATTCTCTCATAATATTTCAACGTTAAAGTAACACATATACACAAACACACACGCCCACACACACACACACTCGCACACACAGATGTGCCCTCACACACACCACTGGCGTGGGAGTAAGGTGCGGAGGGGGGCAATTATGTGCAAGGAGAGGGAAAGTGAGTGCGTGCTTGCAGTCTGTTTTCCTTCACACTGCAACTGGCGCAGCAAAGAGATGGGGGGGCTTGAGGAATGCACGTCTGTTTAGTGTTGTGCACTGATTAAGCCCAACAACCCACACCACAGACGCTTCGGTTTTGAATTAAAATGCTAATATTTCCAAGTAGAATGGTACAAGATGTAAAGAGAATGAGAGAGAGGCAGAGGAGAAGAGGCAGGCTTTAGGATATATACCTACAACAACAAAGATTTTTAAAGTGCTGGAAAAGTTGGATGACAAAATATGGTATAAGAAAAGTTATGTAGATGGCGGAGAGAGAAAGAAAGATGAAGTGAGGTAGAGAAAGCCAGTGAGGTGGGAGAAGGCAGAGATTGGTCTGGCTAGGTGATCTGGACAGAGGAGGGGGAAGAGGGAGGGACGGGTGGAGGCATGGAGGTGGGGGCAGCAGAAGGGTTTGGGGAAGGGAGGGGGGATATGAGTGAGGAATCAGCCATGTGGGATTTCTCCCTGCAGGATCTTGGAAGCTGGTGTTTGGACAAAGCCTTACGATTTTCCAGCCAGGAATGTGTACAGTCCCAGTGAGACTGCCAACCGCAGAAAGTGAGAGAGAAAAGAGAGAGGAGGGAGGTGGTGTGTGTGTGTGTGTGTGTGGGAGGGGGGGTGGTGACTGTGGGGGATTGAGCGAACAAGTAACTCAAAGTGAGAGGAAGAGAAAAGAAGTTAAGAGTAGAGGGATTTTAGATATGCATGCAGCCAGTGTGACGGGGGAGACAACGCAGCTGTAAAGACACAGTTTCCGACTTAAAGCGGCTGACTTTATCTAAGATCAGTGTGGAAATTCTTTTTTTCCAGGGTATTTCCTCAGACTCTTATTCTTGCCAAGATTCAACTCCCTCTTTTCATCATACCAAAACCCATATACATAGTCACACGAAAGATAAGATTGATATCAATTTTGTTATAGCTGTGTGGGTGTGGCATTAGGGAAATGGCAAAAAAAAAATCGGAGTAAAAAAAATTATCTTTTTCATGCATTATGAACTCGTGCCAACTATTTTCATCAGGGAGAGTTAAGTGCCTTTACAGGAGGCTATTGCAACGACAATAAAACTCCCTGCTTTCTGAGAGTGAAGGTCAGATCTGGCATTGTGATCAGATGGCACATATTCCTTGTGTTTTGAGGCATTTAGTGACTAAATATGTTTTGGCCGTAGGGCTTGCTAGCTAATAGGAGGTGAAGTGCTGGGGTGAATTTTGGATTGGATTTGCAAAGGATTGTCAGAGAGGGCGCTTTTTCTCAACTGGGACTAATTCTGTGCAAACGAGGAGACCGGCGGAGTCACACATTAGCATGGTGTGCATTATTGAGAGATTGAAAAATACTTGGGAAAACTTTAACAATGCTCTTGCCATATGTAGTGCGAGTTGTTTTTTTTTCGGCTGGTGTTTGTCATTAAGTCCATTTGAATGTGTGGTAAATTTACCACGGTTATCTGTGAGTGTGTTCTGGAATGTTTTTCGTTGTGTGTATGTGTGTGTCTGCGTATGCATGTGTCTCTATATCTGTCTGTGAGTGCCTCTGAGTGTGTGTGTGTGTGTGTTTATGAGGTCTGTGTGCGCTGGTTTGGATTGGGTGAGTTCCAGCTGTGTCAGAGTGAGCTGGTCCAAATGCCTCAACTCCCAAAGGAGCTTGAGAGGGGGAACAGGAGAGGGGAAAGGAGTGGAACAGGGGGCTGAGGAGAAAGACAGGGGAAAGAAAGCAAGCATGAGGAAAGTGATGGAGAGACAAAGAAAAACCTGAAAGTGAGTGAGAAAGAGGGACGGAGAGAGAGAGAGAGAGAGAGTGAGAGAGAGGGGGGGGTGAATGGCGATGTGCACATGTGCAGAGGTGGGGTGCAAGTGTGGGCTGTGTAGGGGAGGGTGCACACAGGTGCTGGGGAACAGAGCAACAGGCAGAGAGAACGAAGCAGGCAGGTTTTACTGTTGCACCTCTTTTTTACGAGGCCAGCGGCCAGCCTGCAGTCCAGTCCAGCCTCGGCACAGATCCTTGGGGACCTGGCTGTGCGAGGACTGCTCTCACCCCTCTCCCCACCCGAAAACCGCACTCTCTTCCTGCTGCTCGTGTCATTATTTACACTTGCCATAAAGGAGTGCATTAAAAACAGGGCAGACTAAACATATTTCTGATAAACTCGCGAAGAAAAACAAACACCTTAAAAAAGCAGAGAAGGACATACAGGAAACTTAACCGGGGAAAGAAGTGCTTGCAGAGTAGGTTAAGTAGGTAAACTATGTGTGTGTGTGTGTGTGTGTGTTTCTATCTTCTTGCATGCCAATGCACCCTACTTATCTATATGTTTTTTATTTTTCAAGTTTACTGCCAATGAATGTAAGTCTGATTTACAATCATCTTTGAACCTTAAACCATCTTTGAGTGCTAAATGCTGGGGCACAACCCTTCTGTGATTCTATTTTCTGATTCTCTCTGGTGTGCTGTCTGTGTTTTTGCCAGAGAGTGGCCGCATCCTCAGTCCTTTGGAGTGGCAAATGACTCTGCTGCAGGTGAGGCGCTGGTGCCACTGGGCCCAGAGCGTTGTCGTGTGTCTGCCTGTCTACACTTGCTGTGCAGAACTTCCTGCACCTGTACAGCAGGCACAGACAGGCAGACAGATGGCAGCCCGCCTGGCAAGGACATGTGACGCAATGGACACGTTGATATGTGGGACACGTCAATATGTTGGGAGGTTATCTGGAAATATCTATATTTTCTCCCCCAGACGGGTACAAATAAAAAATATATTTTTTTCTCTATTCCAAAAAAGCAGCATTTTGCTACTGCCCTCATTGCTATGTAGGGCACATATGGAGAAGTCAAACGTCATTTAAATGAATGAATGAATGAATGAATGAATGAATAAATAAATAAATAAATAAATAAATAAATAAAAACACACTGCGTTTTCACTAACAAGGCAAAGCAAAGCTTATGACATCCATTCATGTTCACAACACCTCACCTCGTCATCCTTAAACCAGGACAGGCTCTCCGTGGTCAGTATGAACCAGTACACCTTTGAGCCACCCTTCATGATGCTGATATTGCTGATGGTCAACCAGCCCTTACGGACAACCTGTTGAGTGAGGCACAAGTCAGGGGTGAAAAGTCGGAGGTCAGTAACGTGCTGGAAGTCCACTTTAGAGAAAGAAGGGACTTGGTCTGTCCAGGAGAAAGTAGGGTGATAATGAAAGGCAGTGGGAGACAGAGAATCAAAATTTAGAAGAGAACAATAAATAATAAAAGATTTTGTAGCACAAAGGAATGGGTCGAGCATAATTGTTTCCATTCAGCCACTAGAGAGAATGTGTGTAAAGAAGTTAATAGTAAACAAATGCCATGTCCACTTCAGCAATTAGATTCCCCACGAAACAGCAAGACTGTGATAGAAAGAAGAGAAGGAGAGAAAGGGAGAAGGAATGTGCTACTCTGCGCAATCCCAGAGGTCACACACAGACACACACACACACCAGCAGAAACTGTCACTGCGCTCTAGGCTAGAGAGGAAAAAGGAAAAGATGAGAGGAAGGAAGTGAGCCCAAAATAAAGGCAGATAAAGGCTGAGAGGCAGTGAAAAGAACAGAGGCGATGGAGCAGCACGGGCCGGAGGAGGAAGAGTGTCGGGAAACAGAGAGCTGAAGCTGGCATGGGAGATGACACAAACATCCTGCTCCACTGGAATACAGCAGAAATGTGTGGACAATACCACAGCTATGATACATAACCTTATAGTGAACACAAAACCGAAAGACATTAAGGTCTTAATTTGACTCATTCACTCTATTGTATCTAACCTGTCTGAAAGCTGAGGGGGGAAAAAATTCTATGGTGAAGAAAACTGCAACAAATATCATTACTTCCTTCCACTCTAAAATAGGTGTGGGTGGGTAACAAACATTCCCACAGACACACAAACTCATGGCCTAATGTTTCTTGATTGCATAGTGCAAAATTGTTCTTGTCATCACCCATTATGCAGCCTGACAGCACACTTGGTCCTCCTGAACCACTGCATCCCACGACACCAAACCTACAGACTAGTTTCAGATTAAATATACAGCTTTGTCTGCACTGTAAAAAAAACAAACAAACAAAAAGCTATGGCGACTTAAAAATTCAAGGCAACTTGCTGCATAGGGTTTTTGAGTTTTCACAACACAAAAACTGAGTTCACACAAAAACATTACTTGGATTTTAAGTAGGTTGCCTTGAATTTTATTTTTTTACAGTCTGGTAATATGGTACTATGCATTTAATAATAACTAACCTAAATTACTACATAAAGGTAACAGCAAATCTCAAAGGCAGAGGTAAACTTAAGAAAATAGAATATTTGGCCACACCAATAAAATTAGTTGGTTCTCTGATTTTTTCAGGAAAAATATGGAGCGAACGAGCGAAACAAAAATAAAAATAAAAAAATGCTCTGAAGGTAAATTAGCGGTGGAAATGGAGGGTTTTAAATGCATTTTTGCATTATTGGGTTCAATCGCTTAATAGTATTCATAACCATTAAGTAGGAAAAACTAAATGTGGCCTAATTTATAAACTTAACTTTCACCTCACAGCACACTTTTTGTCATGCAGGTTTTAGGCAATGTACGAAAATTCAAAATTCTGTCATTCTATGTTATGTAAAGGTTTGTCATTTATTTAAGAGTTTGTGAATCTAAACACCAAGCAAGCTGGCTGTGGAATTGAGGTATGACATATAATGTAGACTACGTCTAGGCTACTGTAGCCTATGTTCAAACTCATTTTTGTCACAGTTCATCACAGGGCATTAGAACGTCAAAATCGCATTGATTCACCAGATAGCAATTAGATAGTGACTAAAACTCTGTGATCAGCGCAACGGTGATGAATATTCATCAACTTGCAGTCACTTGAATCTAGAAAAGAGACTTTTTTTTGCATGAGAAACAGAAGCGTGTGTGTGTGTGTGTGTGCGCGCGCGGGAGGATGTGAGTGTGTAGCCTACGCGAGGGCATGAGAGGGCAGTCATACGCATGTCTCACTCTCACCATTGGCAGCCCTGCTCAAGAGGCATGCTACCCAGAAAATAATAATATTAATAAAAAAAACAAAAAAACAGAACAAAGTAGTAAACCCATATGCCTACATTTATGCCATGTAGGCTATTGTCCTTGTTAGCAGGACTTTTCTGCACGTCTTTTATCAGGCAAACCGACGTCACGTCGATGTCACGTGAACGCAGCATGCGGTTTTCAGTATTATAGCCATCAGCCACGGTGTTTTTTATGTTCGTGTTCGAGTTCGAATTAAATTTTATTTTTATTTCATTTCGCATTTTTTTTCAAGCGGCGAATCCGAGAACCAACTAATTTTATTGGTGTGGCCTTAATAAGAAAAAACAAGACAGAGGTTGTTTAAGATTAGAGAATGTGTGATTTAGTGGGCTGGGACTAAACTGAGTCCCAGGAACAAAAGAGAAATACAGACTACACAAGATTTACAAGTCCCTAGGACACTCATGGCTGTGTTGAAGAGTGAGACCTCACACAGTGGCCGATTCTGTGAAAGAACCGCACATGGCATAATCAGGTCTAAGGTGACACCTCTGAAAATATTACTTTAGGACTTCATTTCATTTGGCATTAAAGCAATGTGGCTATTAAAATGTAATGTAGGTTCAGATTAAGAAAGCAAAAGAATGAAGTTTTGTTTTTCTCAAATTTTGCAATATTATGTCTGTGTAACAGGAAGTCTACATTTTGGTTGGCTGCGATTGTGTTGAGCTAGCCAAACTGTAATGCTAACTAAACAACTACGGTTTAGGATGAATTCATTTAATGTAACTTAATCTGTACACCCACACTACGGCCACTGATACTGTTGATAGACATGTGAATTCTTGCAACTGACCTACTCAAAATTAAGTTTTAAATTAGCAAGGTTATTGGCCGAGGAAAAATTCGGATGCCAGTTGTGTCCTAGAAGATTTTTGTGTATGTGCTTTTTCTCATGCAGATGGTGGAAAAGGTGACTGGTCTTGTTAGTATCTCTCTCTCTCTCTCTCTTACTTACATGGATGCACACCCACACAGCCACATTCACACAGAAGGAAAAAAATACAGTCAGGATGGAGGCAGCAATAAGGCTTACAGAAACTGGACTCGTACAATTTGATGGCGATGTAAGTAAGCAACGCCCTGTAAGAACAGCAGAAGGAAAACGAAATAGTTAGATGACTCAGACACACACACACACACACACACACACACATATACAGAACACACTTTTTTGTAGAAATAATTATCTGAAATCAGGCCATCAATAAATACCTGATACAGAGCAGTAAATGAATTTAAAGAATTCAATTTCAATCCAATATACAGCAGCATTTTAGACACTGAACAGACACTGAATCATTGTGACCAACAAAGCACATCTGAACTACGAAAATGAATATATATGTAGAAAAACTCGGCCAGTAAAAATAGCTGTTCAACTGGCATACAAATAGAACATTGCTGCTGCCCCCCTTTTTTATGTAAGTGCCAACACACAGCGACAAACACAAATGTGTGCCCACACAAACGGCTTGGGCCATGTCACTTACCACGGCCACTCCTCCGGCCAATGCTGAGAGAAAGAGTGCTGTGCAGACAAGAGTATGTGAAAGGCAAAGGATGGGGATGTGGGGTGGCGGTGGGGTGCAGTGGAGTGAGCTGCTTTGTACATGACAGAAGGTCAAGCCGAAGAATCAGCAACAAACGGTAACAGCCAGATAAGACGTGGTATGGGAAATGAAATGATGGACTGACTGAAGTGTGGGTGAAAAAGGACAAACAAAGAGGCTTGTTAATGTCAGCAAACCGAGGCAGCATATTGACATATGCATTGTTACAAATTCTAGCATCAATGTTCAAAGCACGTAATGTAAATTGCAGCCGTTAAGACAAAACAAAGCACAGAGTTGATTCCAAATACAATTGACATTCCCCATGTAGTTTTGTTGCTTTTGTTTATGGCAGTGCCCACAGGCCAAGCAGCCCACTTTACCCACCTGATTTCCTGCAGAATGCTTTAGTATACTTGACTGACTGGTTCTCTGCTGAGCACTGATTGACGAGAGGGCAAGGGCAGAGACAGAAAAACAGAGTGAGAGTGTGAAACATAAAGGGAGATATCTAGAGGGAGAGGGAGAACTGCCAAAGCTGAAGAATCTGAGATGTTTTTATACAGCACTAGAGGCATCTGACTTTCTACAAATAAAACAGGGTTCCGTCCAAATATCCAAACATGGAACATCGCCACTTGAAAACAAGGCAGAGAATTCAAAAACACACTGAACCGGATATGACTCACTTGGTAAACCCGATGAAGTCTTCATGGTTTGTGTTTATGTAGGACAGCTGGATGTCAATGAGCAGCAAAACCTGTTGGAAACACATTATTTATCATGACATTTCTGTAAATCAAATATTTAGAATCAATTTTTGATATCAATTAGTGGTAAAGAGCTAAAACTAAATGTCTTGATACACATCCAAAAAACACTAATGTAAAGCCTTCTAAGAATAAGCTGTAAGTTTAAGGGCTGATTTTTGATGTTTGATGTTTCACTTGTTTCCTTCATATTCTCCTCACACCATAAATAAACACTCACTCTGCAGACATACCACCCGCACCGCTGTGCAACTATGGCACAGTAACACTTCAAAGCATGTAAACAATGATTCTGATATCCTCGTCTAACCCGCCTAGAAGAAGAGCTGTACGGTACTAACCACACATTCACACAATTGTGTTTCCTTTCCTTTTTATCCTAATTTAACATGTCAAGACATGACCCCAGTTGAAAACTATTTGATCCATAATGGATATATTATATGTGTATTTAGATAGATGTTGTGGATAAATATTGTGTGTGTGACCACAGTGTCAGATCAGGATGTTTGACCTGGGCCTTGGATTGACGCTCTTGGTCCCGTATGTGGGTGGACACAATCCTCTCGGTTTCCTCCTGCAGTTTAGGAAAGCTCGACAACTGCAGAGAAACACCACAGTCGTCACACTCTCTCTCACACACACACACACACACATACACACACAACAGGACAGGCTCACACAGAAAACACAAGCCAGGAATCCACAGCAGTGGAACTGTGTGGTTCAACAATGACCTTAACACCACCAGCCAAAAAGAACAGTTTTCAGAATAGTCAGTGCCACACTGTTGTTAAAATGTCTGGTTCTCCGTCTGACCATGCTCACGGCATATAACAGGCTTGGAAATGCAAAAGGAAATACATCTAACTTGGCTGGGTATTTACAATGTCCACTCTCTGTGACAGTGGTATTGTGGTTCCACAGCTGAACTCAACTGGGTCAACAGTGAGAAAGAGCTTTTAAGAATAGCTCTGCCAAACTGCCTGTTGATCTCTCTGAAGATTATTTTCATTTATGCATTTAGCAGACTATGCAGATTATGCATGTTTTCCTTTGTGTGATATTGTCTACGAGCAGAGGTTGGAACCATTTGGTATAGGATTTCTCACACTTTGGTTCATCCTCCCATTCACATACAGATACTCATGTATCTACAACAATAGTTTTAAAATATTATAAACAGCCATTTTGTACACAAGTATTTATATAGGGTTCCTTAAAAAAAATCTCGTTTTTGTTCTACATCCTACATTACAATCCCTAACACACACATTCTCCCTACATAGAAAAAATGTACACATTAACACCATCAGTCACATACACACCACACACAGACACACATACTGCTTCCTGCCATCGTATTTACATTATGCATTTTATTTTGAGATTTGTCCTGATAGTAGGTAACATTGAACTAAATTGCTTACTTTCAGACTAGACATGCATGTATCAGTATCATATATAGTAGTATATTTAGCTATGTTATAGAAATGAGCTGCTGAACAGTTTTGTCAATGAAATAAATGTGGTAGTTTTTGGAGCAGAATCTAAAGCCCTTCCTTTGAGGAGGTATGTTAGTCCTCACTCTCATTTAGTAGCCTAATTATAATAGATAATTGTAAAAGAAATGACTAGAGTGAGGAACATAATGCTTAGTGTTTGGTTTTTCTATCTGGAGTGTCTGGGCCACAAGAAGGCGGTCTCTGGGCCACACGCAAGCCATAAGCCGTCAACAGCCTCAAGAGCGAATTCTGGTTAACAATCTGACAACTACTCATTCATCATTCTCACGTACTTGGCCTGTTGGCACATTTTGCTCTATAACCACCTTTCAAATTCTATGTCTATGTGTATGTTGGTTAGTCTGCACGCACCTTCAAAGTGCACTGGTGCACTGTCCTAATGAGCTCCTCAACCACCATGTCCACACACTTAATGCAAGGCCCTCTGATATTAATGATCTGCTTCTTCACTATGGCCTCAAACGCCATGTCTGGAGTGAACAGGCCTGTCCTAGACCAGGAGAGGGGCAGACACGGAGGAAGAGAGAGAGAGATCGGGAGAGATAGAGAGAGAGAGAGAGAGAGAGAGAGAGAGAGAGAGCCAAGGCAGAGTATGAAGCAATGGAGGAAAGGAAAACCACAGGCATGAGGGAGGATAGAGAGAGAAGGGAGAAATAAAATGGGGGGCCATTAGACGGGTTTACAGTAGTCAAGGGACAAGTAAAGGGAATAAAATAATGTCATGAGAAAAGAAGATGAAGTCATAACAGGGGGATAGAGAAAAACAGAGGTAACTGAAAATTTAGAACAGGCACAATTGAAAGGTGATCTGTCGGTCAGCCAGTTGCACCAGTGAAGTATAAACCTAAAACAATTTTACAGAGCAAGCTCCAAAACCTGGTGAAATTAAGTTCACTGACCTAACGCCGTGGATGTTCTTAATGGCATAGGTGATCTCTTGACGCAGCTCCTTCTCGTCCAACTCCATCTTGTCACAAAGAGCAACACTAAAATGTTAGAATCACATGTGGAGCCCCACAGAAAGAGAGAAAGCAATCAGAGAGGCAAAAGGACAATGGTCAGCTGAAACAGGCTCCTCTAAGCTCACCTTGACCAGGTCAAAAGGAAATCGCTCATGGAAAATGCGGTTGATTTTGGCTCCCCCTGAGAGTTGCACCGTGTCTACCTGGTCACCAGAACCTTCGATCTTCTTCTCAAAATCCAGCCCAAAGTGCTGAATTAGTCTACAGTACAACACACACATGTATTCGTATTGGTGATATACATGTAGGATAACATATTTCTATTTGCTTATATTAACTTTATGTTATTGTCACTGGTTCAATAGTACATATTCCTACTTGAAGCAGTTTACCTACACAATCATGTCCACATGCATGCACACACAAAAACACACACACACACACACACACACACACACAGACACGAAAGCCCACTCACTGCAGCATTGCTTTGGTTTTGCGAGAAGGGTCATCCGGTCGGTACTGCCGGTATTCCTCTGCCTCCTTGTCTAGTGCCAGCAGCTCGCCCAGCAGCTTACTGCGGAATGCCGGAAGCGTTTCCCGGATGTGATTTGTCAGTTGCTAAGAGATCACAGAACAGAGAACGTTCTTAAGCAACTATTGGTCTTCAAAACCTTACTACCTGCTTTCCTCCGCCGCCTCACCTGGTTGAGCACTTGCTGTAGATAGGACGTGCCCATGATGTGGGCTATGTGTTTATATGCAGGGTGGGAAAGGAAGAATCTTCTCTCAGCAGCCAGTGCCTCCTTGATGTCCTTCTTCCCGTCAATGTCCTTCTGACTGCGGTTCACAACTCCAATGTAGCCTACAGAGGAAGCGAATGGGTGGAGAGGTGAGAGAAACAGAAAGATAGAATGAATAGATTGAGACAGAGAAAAGGGGGTGAAGAAAGTCAAACCTGTTACACCTTTAACAACTCCATTAATGAACAATCAAATAAATCAAGGACACCTAAAAGTGCTCCTACAAAGAGAGAGAGAGAGAGAGCAAGAGAAAGACAAAGACAAAGACAAAGATGAGTAAGATAATGCTGGCCATTAGTAGCAGGCTAGGCGCCCATGTCCTTGTGAAAGGAGGGTCAGCGTTGGGTTTCCGCTGCCTGCCACCCTGGGCTCTCTCATGCACTGAAAGCTGGCCTCCGTGGCGAATGCATTAGCGGGGCCTGAGGAAGCATGAAGGCTCCTACACCTGGTGCTGCTTTAGCCACAGCGCTGCTGCAGGCCTGAGACCAGCCCTCTGTCTGGCACATGTTCAGCCACCAATCCACTCTGCTCCACAGCAACAGCGGCAGCAACAGCAGTAGCAAGGGTCTGGGCAACTCACTGCAGCAGGAGTGTGTGTAACTCAAGCCCTGTGTTACTGTGCAGCAAGGAGACAACAGTCTGGACTCCCAACAGTATTATTCACTTGACAGTGATCCCACTTACAGATCGGCAGGCTCAGGGCAAGAAAAACCAGGGCCAATATTTACACGCTGATATGCAACATGATACATGGAAAAACAGGAGATAATCAGCAGTAGAATTGTGATAATTACAGATCCCCTTCCCTTCCATTTGAGTTGGGAGGATAGATTTAAAATCGAATTATTTATCAAATATATCATATGGTGCTGATGTGTAAATAATTGCCAAAGAGGTTATTATAATTGAATTCTGGATTTTCATATACTGAGTATGTGACGTCACAAAAATAAAAACAGAGTAAAATGATCTCCAAATGATCTCATGCAAACTCAGTAGCCAAACAGATATTTTATTGCCTTTTTTGTCATTTGTTAAGTTTGATGCCAACAAAAAAATGTGAAAAAAAAAAAGTCACATTCACATGTTTACTTTAGATTCTGCTTTTCTGGGATGCTTTTTATTACCCAGTCATGGAGCAAAATAACCTTGTTTTCTTTAGCATTACAACTTTTCTAGCCTGTTGCTGACCCTGCCTAACAAGTTTGATACTTGTTGCTGACATCAAATTCTTACTGAGCATGAAATAGTCAAATTAATTAGTTTCAGAATCTAATATGTTGTAGATATATGTTTGCAAGTTACTTTTTTCAGCATGAGCATTAGGTTGTTAGTCCTTTTTTAAGAATTGTTTGAAATTAAATGACACCTCAATAATACTAGTAATCAATTATGTACTTAAAAAGTAGAAACATGCACACACGCATGCACACACATAAACACACACACAAACACACACACAAAAACCACCAGTTCCCCCCAAATATACCTCTCCGTAGGGGTAGTAACCTGTTCTCCAGGATGTCCCTGGCATCCGTGCCCTCATCCATTAAGTCCAGTTTGGTGATTACACCAATAGTGCGCTGGCCTGAAACAACACAGAAGCAATAAACCAAGCTTCTTACATCACGCCTTTCAGGCAGCTGTAGTGTAATCATCATCAGTCATTAGGATAGCTCGTAAAAGACAGAAGAACAATGTTTACTGTGAGCCTTCTGGTAAGAGCAACTGAATCTTTGCATTGTATTTCCATCCACTGACCTCTTATAAAGAGCAATGTGTATGATGTTTAGGATAAAATTACAGAATTTAGAATATGGAGAGACAACTGTATTAACATAATGTTAAACTGCCCAAATCACCCATGGCCACAGAATTAAATAAACAAGTGAATACAAAGCTGCCTTCAAGATGAAAATAAGCAACAATGTAACTCATGGGTAAACTAGATTAGATCAAATCTCGTAGAAAATTAAATCTGATATTGAAAAACTTCCAACAGCCACAAATATCGACACTGTATATAACCATGACATATTTACAAAAAAGTCCAAACCTCTAGAGCAGTGGTTCTCAACCTTTATTTCTTGAAGCCCCCCTTGCCTGTGTCCACGACACAAGCCAGCCCCCCCTTCCCCAACACCAAATCCTACCCACATAAACTCACTAAAAGAATCAAGGGATTCATTTCAAACTTTTATTTACAAAAAATCTTATGTTATCAGGTGTCTCTAACACACAGACACACACAGTTATCAGTTATACACCATTTTCTTATGTGTGTCAGCAGGTGTATAAAATGTTAAAATATTTTGATTATCTCATTCAGTGTGTAGTTGGGATTCCATACTTTTTATCATTTGCAAAAATATAATTTTGGTGACATCACAACTTCAACTCAGACAAAATTCTGCGGACCCCCTGTAATCTCTAGCGCCCCCATAGGGGGGTCCCGGACCCCAGGTTAAGAACCACTGCTCTAGAGTAATCTTTACTACTAGTTATAATCTTCAAACTGCTTCAGGTCATTTGATTTGTGAAACAGAAAGCTCACTATAACTGAGCGCAACTGGCATGAGACATGGTGCAGAGTAGCCTAATCTAAATTATTAGGGAAAACACTATTGTGATTATAATCCACACTGAAATTCACTAATTTAACACCATCACATGACACACGTAAAAGCTTTGTTTCCATCTCACCCTGAGGATCCACATCTTTAGCCAGTTTGAGGGCATCTGAGTTAGCCAGATCCATGTTGGCGGGTGTCACAGCCAGGATGAGGCAGCTCTCCCTGCAGATGAACTGCATGATCATGTCACGGATCTGGTACTCAATGTCTGGAGGCTGGTCTCCCACTGGCACCTTGGTGATGCCAGGCAGATCAATCAGAGTCAGATTCAGCACTAAATGGCGATGGAAAGAGAATGTCGTATTAGTGCCTGACAATTAGCACACTCAGAGAACAGTGTTGGACAAGCTGTGGCCATATGTTTCTTGATAGATTTCTTGAGAGGTCATTTAATATTCATTAAAGTTTCAAATCCTGCAATGGAAACGTGCATGACAAAGACATAAAAGTAAGTAGGAATATATGGTGAATATAAGTAATTCTGTGATAAGAGTGAGCCATTGAGGACGAATGATCATGCAGTTGCAATGGCAATAGTCCTAAAAAGGAACAGTCCACAGAACTGTCAAGATGTTCTATAGCCAATAAATGAAGATATCACTGTGGGTTGGCATTACCATTGGGTGAGTAGATGCGTAGGTTGATGGGTTTTGATGAAATGCCTTTATTAACCCCCGTCAATCTGTCAGTCTCTGCTTCAATCTCCTTCCGAATACCCTCAAAGTCTGTAATTTTTCTACCTTTACAGTGGAGAAACTCACCATATTCTGAGTAGGAAAAGAGGGATTAGAAAATTGAAGACATTGTTTGGAAGAGGAGAGGTCTCCCTCTAGTGGATAATGTAAAATGGAACACCCTGTTTAAAATGGCAAAAATACCATCGTATGCAACCTGAGTACACTGCAGAGGTCATCTAGTGGCAGCTATGAAATATATTTCTAAACAGAGAGTGAGAAAATGTGACTGGTATGCAGAATAAAAAAAATATTTACCTAAATAACAAAATGTAGAACATTGTCAATGAGCACAGTTTACCATATTGAACAACCCTAAAATTCAGTGTGTTGGTGATGAGCACACCTGTATAATGGTTGATGAGCTGCAGGACCAACGGCCTTCGTGTGACAATCCCTGACCCTCTGGGCAGGAAGTCCCTGAGCACAGATATGTGGGCACAATCACGCATGCTTGACATTTGTCTGTACTCATTCAGCCAACACATTACTCCAGGTGGCATTAGGTCACAACACTTATTATGTTATTTACAGCAACGAATAAAAAAGCAGACAAACACACACACACACACACACACAGGTGTACACAGGCACGCGGTCAAGAGTTGAAGTGAGACTGATGCCAAAGCAGGCTTGGACAAGTTTTGTGAGCTTGAATGTCCAGAGAGTGAAACTGTAAACCTATTCCTTAAACCTCACCCATCTCTCTGGCGTATTCAGTTATTTATGGCTGTTTCACATTCACACATGCCCATGCCTGACTCTCGTCTAACGGAGTATATACTCCAAGCCCTGCCCATACATACTGTATCTATTGCATTACGCTGCATTATAGCCTTAATAGCACAGAACAAACACTGGAAACACGGGTCTGTGTTTCCTCACCAACGAGGGCCTTTTTTGGCCCAACAGAGAAGCGGTTCTTGAACTGTTTCTGTTCATTCTGAATGCTTTGAACACTGGTGTTATCTGGTCAGACAGCCGGCATTACCACCAGTTTTGAATGGAACCAAGGATGTGTCATCCACAGATGGTGTGAACTGTGGAAGAACACACTCAAATTGGTCCACAGGTAAAAAAAACAGGGTTTCTAAAGCGAGTTGATATGGTCCAAGTAGTTCAACATGAATGTTCAGTGACACACATTATGGCAACAACTCTCTGTCAGTGGAAAAGGCCTACAAGTGTCAAAAAGGAATTTTGGGAATCACAGTACATACTGTACATCTTTAAGAGGTGGTTTTGGGGTCAAAGAGAAAGTCCTGCTGTAAAGAGGGAGACGACTGTCTGGGAATACAATGGACCCATGTCAGGAAGGCTTCACCAAGGCCAAGATAATCAGCTGGACAGAACATATCCTGTTCCCAGCCTATACTGATCTAATGGGAAACTGAGAGGAAGCCAGTGGTGGAACATAAACAGGGTAGGAGGGGAAGATCCAAGGGAGCAGACTCAGTGATGGCCTTGTGGAGAGACTGACTGCAGATTACTACACATCGTGTAGGTCTATGCAGGGCACTGTATCAGTCATCACTAGAGTAGCAGTAGAGTAGAAGACAGCTCCAGCGTTACACCGTTTTTAACCACAATCTGTGCACAGAGTATGATAGGTACTGTATATGACTATGCAGCGTTTCAATTCATATCCCAAGAATTCTTGTATGCAACCTGAAGAATGTATATTTTTGTCCTATCAACAGCACCTTGATAAGCTGAAAGAGGAATGCTGAAGTGAGGTGAGAGTAAACATTCTGCAGTCTACATTTCAGGAATGGAAAAGTAGACACTTCAGACACCACAGCGTAAATAAAATACTGTTAATCAAAAATACGAGTGCCATTAGGCCTCAGTAGACTCAACACTGTGCTTCTAAGTCTGCAGGAGGATTTCAATATGCACTGTGAAAGGCATAGTGTGAACAGGCTACACATCAGGAATAATAATGAATTACTTTTGAAATCAGTTCCATGGGGAAAATAGAACGCAGGGCATTTACAAATGCCTCTCTATGGGTGCCACATTTTATCACCAAGGATTTCTGAGAATATTATGGAAGAATGTAGCTGTAAGCATTAGGCAGAGAAAAAGTACAATAACTAGAGGATTGTCCTACAAAAATCTATAATCAATACAGATCATATAGTCCCATGAATATAACCACACCAGTAATATGATGTTCAGTAGCTTATCTTCTTGAAATGCTTTGTCATACACACACATGACCTAGCATGGCATGTTGTACATTCAAACTAATTCAGGGATTTATAGACACCACTAATCACAGCAGTCCTGCCTGAATCAAAACTCTATATAAAGATTACTTACTCTCTATAAAAAATTACTACAGTGCTGCTCAAATTTCCTGTGAGGTCTAACTAGGGGTGTAACTTTGACAAAGCTTTGGGTGTGTTCCCATATGGTTTTGTCATAAGTCCCTTACCATTCCAGGATGCTTTTAGTTACACTCTCAGTGTTTTAATGTAATCATGCACTTGCTGCAAAACACCAGAAAATATAGTTGTTGATTCCCTAATTATTCCCTTTTATGCACAATTAGATTTTGGTGCAAGGAGCAAGGAAATTATAGCACTGTATTTAAAATATAGACCTATCTAAACATTATTAAATTAGAATACCGGTAGTATAGAATGAAATTTCTTTATACATTACACTTACATCACAGCTTATTTTACTTAAAGGAACCACAGAACACATTTTTTGACCATCATAAATTGTTCTTTGAGCCTCAATAATAGCGTACGCAAATTTGTGTGGCTGAAAGTTACCCAGGAGCACTACTAGCGCGTTGTTTACAGGCTCATTTAGAAGGCTTAGTACGAAAATATTCGTAATGGTCTCCCCTGGTAAATTCATGAAGCAACAGGGGATTGCTTTACTTAACATTACCTTATTTTTTACTTAACATTACCTTATTGTTTAGAACTGTTTTTGTTGTGCATCTGCACTTTATTGTTGTCAACGTCTACGCATGGGACAAGTGTGAAACGTAATTTCGATTCCTTTGTATGTCAAGTACATTTGAAGAAATTGACAAATAAAACTGACTTTGACTTTGATTGGACCAGAGACGTTTCCAAACAATCTTTGGGTGGACCATGCAAATATAGGAGGTGTACCTCGTTTCAGATCTGCCTGTTTCAGCCCGGCCATTTCTAGCTTGAAATTTACATGTAGAACGGTAGATGGCGGTTGATGTTCTGCCATGGTCCATTGGATACCATAAGCTACCTAAATTCAACAATAACAAGGTAAATCACTGTAACAATGTCACTTCAATTTCCCCCTTGGGGATCAATAAAGTATATCTTATCTAATCTAATCTAATTTAAATGTGGTTTGACATTCTAAGGGCCCTTTAACTCAACTCAACTAACTTCAAACTGCAATATGCTGATAGGCTTAGAACAAAATCAACCCTAAATAAGCGTCTGAATAATAAAAAAAAAAACTCTGTTCTTAGTTAACTCCTTGCATTAAAGGTGATCTATGAGATTCTGCAGCTTCTACAATTCTACAATTTGAGACAGAAATGAAATGAGCATCTTTATGTTATATAACCAAAACTATGTGTGTAACAAGAGTAGTATTGTGCGAACTAATAAGTCAAACTGGTTCTTTAAATGACACTACCATTGTGATATTACAGTTTCTTGGGTTGCTTTTCCTGAAAAAACACCCTCTTCAGACAACATCTTTCCTAAAAGGAATTGGCTCTGTGCACAGGTGAAGAGAAGTCCCAGAAAGACATTCACTTCTTTTCTGGTTAAAGTCTAGTTTTATTAAGTACAGTACACTAGATTGAACATTGGGAATTGTTGCAAAAACTGTACTAACTCAATAGCTCCACAACCTCTTACTCCAGACTTGAAATCTCAAGATGTGTGATGAAATCTTATTTGGTTTTGATTTACAGTAGTGGGTTATGCTAATGGGTTTATTTACTGCAAATAGGTCGGGACTCAAATACCAGCTCATCCATAATTCAGTCAGTGTCACTACCTAATCAAGCACAGACTAGAGACTGAAGACTGGTGAGGAAAGAAGCCAGAAATCTCTCTGAGCAATGAACTGTACTAAGCCAACCATCACCTGAAGTCATGAGGCATGGCAAATGCAACCGCTCCGCATCTGCCTTCTCTACAAAAGTGGAAGTAAAACGCTCACAAGAAAAAAAGTATTAAAGGTAATAGGCCAGTTCATTCATCTGGAGCCTACAATAGAAGATGAAAACATGTCAGACTCTTCTCCCAGAAGCTGAAGTAGGCCATGTGTATCCGTGCCATGCTGGCTGTAATAGCCTGGTGCAGCTTTTGAACTTGTTTGACATGGAAGGGTTTTTTCTTTTGGTTGATATGGTAGATTTGGTAGATTCTAGTATAGACAGTTTAAAACTAAAGGTACAATGAAACACAATATAGACTGACAACATGGATAACGGAGCTTTGAGTGAACAAATTCAGTAAGTCATGAGATGTAGGCCTCTTCTCAGTTGTCATGAGTTGTAAGCCTATGCCTACATACATAGCCTTGTTTAGGCAGTCTCATGCCACACCCTATGAACAATTTTCTAAAACTTGCCACCTAGCCACCAAGCTATGTCATCTGTTGGAGGAGAACTATAAACCCCCCTTGCCTTCTTACCCCCACCAATAGTTTCTGATAACAACTCTAGCTCTGTTCTTTGTCACTACAGCATGGTCCTTTTAGGCAGCCAGCAGGCACTTAAACAGAAAGTCATCTGGCATGAAAGGAATCTAGTCAGTCCTTATCTTACCATGGCGTCTTCATAGTTTTTTTTTTTAAGATATAACTGTCCCCAAATAGCCAGAAAAAGTAGGCTAATGATAGAAATGATTAACAAGCCATCAAATGCTGCCACAAACTGTATGTACTTGATCCTCACTTACCTCCCAACAAAGCTTTCCAATACTGAACTTTTCCCTGCACTCTGTCCCCCAACAACAGCGATTTGAGGGAGGTCCAGATTGCATGTTTGTCCAATGGCACAGAAGGCATCTTGTAACCTGTTGACTAAGGGGATGAGTTCCTCCATCCCCCGGTTACCCATGGTGACTGAGCCACGGGGACGAGAGTGACTGAAATGAAGACCAGCAACAAATTGAAAAAGTGAAACCTCGGTAAACCTGCTATAATTATCAACACCAACTAAAATTGTAATCAAGATAGTAACATTGTCACTGTAAAATAATACAAGTTAGGCCCTAAAAGAAGTTTTGCAAACGCACTTGGTGTACGTTGCTGACAAGTTAGCCTACTGTACATGCCTTTGGAGTTATTGTTAGCGATGGCCAGTCAGTGATATTTTGAGGGGATCTCTCGGGGTCTACGTGAACTTTCTACACACTCAATCAGTTAAAACAATGCTTAAAAAAGAAGGCGGCGGATTGGGGGAGTCATCCCGTTTCAGCCCCTTACCTTTTTGGCTAAAATGAAATGTCGAAATATCCGCTTTCATATCACTGCCACATTCGGTACCAGAACGGTCCAGTTCAGGACATGAGTGTGCTCGCACTTCTGGTCTTAACTAGATTTCAGATCTTCGTCTAAGTAGCAAAGACAAATTAAAGTCCCCCCAAAATTCTTTCTTGGTCATCTAACTCAGTAAGCATAGCTCTTCAACGAGTTGGGGTTGAAAAGTCTTGGGTGTATCAAACTTTTTTGGGACGGAGTCTTCTCACGGGAAGACGAGCCTCTTCGCGCATTGACAGCTAACGGTCATCTGCGCACGCGCTCAGTTCAACAAACCCTAAACAGCAGCCACACCTCAACTGGAAATTTGTCATGATCAAAACTGTACTATTTTTTCAGTCATTGTTACATCTTGAATTTGAGAGATTAAAATTATAATCTCAGTCCTCCGCCATGAGATATATAATTAGTTCGTTGTTTAAATGGTTTGTTTCATATGATAATTAAAATGACTCTTCCTCCGAAGGTGAGCATCTGAGGTCAAAACACCATAGATGATTGACTTTTCAGATAGTCTTTAAAAACAAAATGGGAATATCATTCAATATGTTCTTTAAAATTTAATTATGAAGACATACATCCTTCTTATTATTAACATTCACTCCAACACAACCTGGCTTGGAAATTATGAAAGTGTTTTTACTTTTTCAGTAAAACCCAGCAAAAAAAAAAAACAAAAAACAAAAACAAAAAAAAAAAAACATTTTTTTTAATAAACATGTAACATTACTACATGGTTTATCATAATAATCCATTCACAATGTTTTATCAACCATGATGTTCATCATCATTTCGATCAGCTATGTTGACTCAAACCCTTCTCATTTCATGCTATTCTAAGATCCCCTAGCATTGCAGCAATATCAATATGTGGGCTTCTAGGTCCTCCTTTGCAGTGCGCCTGCATCGCCCCCTGTAGGATTTTAGCCACCTTCTTCAACTCAGAGGGGGCACCAGTGTCTTTCTCTTTAGATGACTCTCTCAGGCAGAAGAGCACATCATTCACTTCACCCTCAATGGGACGTGAGAACACCTGTGGGAAGACCTCTCTCAGAGTCCCCATCACTTTTTGGCGTAAGGAAGTGTCTCGGCACACCAAATTTAGCATGAACACACCTGAGATGAGAGGAATGGAAATTACAGAGGATTTAGAATAAAACATAATAGTTGATAACTTGTGCCCACAAAAACTTAACTGGCATGAAACAGACAGTCATGAGGTGGACTTAAGCCAGTTGTTTTTGAGGGTTCAGGGCTTAGAGCTTAGGGGGAACTGCGTGATTGAGCGAGCGAGTCAGTTATATTTATTCTTACAGCAGCTGAAAAATATAGTAGAACTACACAAAATTAGGAAATAGACATTTAAATGCTGATGTTCGCAGGAACAATAATGTACTTCAAACCTCGTAAACTCAACAAGCGGAACACTTTTTCCAATAGGGCTTTTTCTACAAAGGCAGGCGGAGGGCAACTCATTCCCAGGCTGGTGTCTTTGCTGTCAACGTCAAACATGATGACATCATAAGAATGTCCTCCTGTAAATAGATCGGAGGTGTAATGTCAGAGGAAGTAAAAGATGGCAGAGATATTTTGAGAGCCAGATAGACCCAACAAACATTTTCACAGTGATTGAGGACACAAACCTCACTGCAACTGCTTTGATAACAACAGACACTGAATGAATGAATGAATGAATGAATGAATGAGTCCTTCCTAAATTCTAAGCCTTGAACCTCAAACATGAGAACATTACTCGATCATGCAGGAATAATCTGGTGTGAATCAATCGATCAATACTACTGTTTGACTTTGCGGAGATCTGTCGGTAGGTATGAGAATGCTAGAATTCGGTATGAAATAGCTGTCGCTAACGGGAATACAGTAAACATCAAACAAGAATGATTGATTAACTGTTTTCTCCTTTAAAGGCCCACTATGCAACATTTTTCATTTAATTAATACATTTCATACTGTTTAGGATGCTAAAATTAGTCATTACACGGCGAACAAACGGTGTAGAATGCGCCACCGTGGCCTATAGCGGTAGATACAGCACTTGCAATGTTCAGCAGCGCGGACCACCTCCAATAGAATGCAGTGCAATACAATGCAATACAGCGGGCTTTAGAGGGAGCTCGTGACAGAGAAAAACAGAATGTTGCTTAGTGCCGGTTTAAGTCTTTAAGAGTTTGGGGAGATGCTGGAATTCAGCCACTCATTACAAATTTTATTCTCTTTGCCATTTACTCTCTTCACTCATTCTTTGTCTTACCGTGGCTCTCCAATGAAGTGATGTGGGTCAGACCATCAGCCAGTGTGACTTTAAGTCTGTCATTTGGCTGAAATCCAAACCACGTTTTGGCCAAGTCTAGCACTGCAGGGTCCAGCTCAACAACATCCACTTGTACTGATGGGACAAAGTTATGCATAAACTGGGCCAGTCCTCCACCCCCAAGTCCCACCAGCAGAATCGATATTGGTTGCTCTACAGAAATATAAAGATGTAATTTAATTTTAATGAATATAATATTCATTAATATCAGTAGAATAAGTGTGACAGGATGGATGTCGGGGACACTGATGTGGTGAGAACTATGTGGATTACAGGTTAGAATCAAAACTAGGTCTTAATGAGCACTTGCACACATCTGTGGAACAAATGCTAAAACCACTTATACAAGAGTGCTAAAGTGCTGTTGATAAAACCTAACCGTGCTCGCACACTAGCATCTAGCACTAAATGAATTGGGCAAAAAAATCAGTATATTGTATATCAATATATTGTATCATATATTATAGTTTATTCATTCTTGTTGACAGCCCTCAAACAACAGAACTATAGGTTGAAATGCTCTGGAATATCCCTTTAATGGATCCTGGGGGGAGCACACAGCTACTATTTCTTATTGAGCTAATGGAAAACAGCCTAATACTATTTCAGACAGAAAACTCTCAGAATTAATATTCAAGATTAGGTTGGTGTAGATACAAGGTAGTATGCTTGGTCATGGCGCATAGATCTGCTCAAGCTGGCGCTTGCCAGCTGCTGCTGCTGTGTTGCAAACATTTAGCTGCATGATTAAAGCTGCTGCAAAAATATGGATGTATATGGTGACTGCTGTCACACACAAAACAAGCAATAAATAAACAGATCCCCAAACAAAGCAGATCAAGACGCCAGACATGTGTCCTGCGCTGCTGCCATTCTGTCAGTTTCAGTGACCTACCATGTAGCCCGCCATATGTGAGGAAAATGATGGGCCAGCTAAGTGAATTAAACTGTGAAGAGAATATGACTAATGACAATGTGTGTACCTCTGATCGCAAGACTAGTGGGGTGAATCCTTAAAACTAAACAGTGAGTGCAAGCAAATTCCAGGTGACGCCCAAAACAAGCAGCTTGAAGCAGGAGACTAACGTTACGTTAGACGATAAACATAATTGGGAACCCAGCACCATCTGAGCAAATACGGTTAGTTTTGAGCACAGACTTATCTTTAGCAATGGGGTCTTGGATCTCTGGCTGATGTATTGCAAAGATAATCCAGCAATTCAAAAACAAGTCAGCACTGAGCTGCGACAGCGTCTCTGCCGCCATAGTAGCCTACATTTAAACAAGCGCGGGATTTGGGAGCTGACTTGTATTGGTCTGCGCCATTATCTAATTACGCCGTCACCCGAGTTTCCTGTATGAACTGGTAATACCTTTGTTGCCACTTGTTTTCAACCCCAACATGGCCAGGCCAGCAACCATGACTTCATGATGAGTGCAGCAAAGTACACTGTGATCTACAGGCGTGGAATTGGCAGGATCTGAACATGAAGGGCTAGAAGTAGTGTCTGAAGCCGCAGGATTTGTTTTCCTTTTATTCTTCTTCTTGCGTGCTGCAGAACCTGAAGTAAAGAGAGAATCATGTTAATTGTAGTTGTGTCCACCCTAGAGATATAGGATCCATGCAACTATGAGTGCCCACACAAACTCACAATGTTGAAGCAAAGGAAAGAGCATCATACAGTGTTTGCAGGAAAGAAACAGTGATGCATAAATTATAGTACACTATGAGGAATACATTGTATTTTATAAATTGTAAACAAAAGTAATGTAATGAATGCAACTTACTTATGATGTAAGACACATACTAAATACATTGCATTGCAAGTATAGTTTGGAGTGAGAAATGTAGGATTTTGGCAGTACCTCTGATCTTGCAGTGCATAGGAATAAATGTCACTTGTTTTTACACCATGTTGAACATTCGAAATAAAATGACTCATGTTGCCTCAACAGTCTCCTCTATATCCCGTTCCCAGGGGATTAAGGTGAAAGCGACTTTTAAGTCATTATATGTGATCAGTAACGAAGTAACGGAGAGAAGAAGGCTTTTTAAAATCTCGTCATCTCATCTCACCTTTTGCTGGTGTGCAGAGGCGACACTCAGACTGCACCAGCTGATCATTCTTCAGGAAGATCAGTCTGCGGTAGAGGTGCCCGTCCTCCCCTCTGACATCCTCAACAGAGTACTCCCCTGAAAGCTCACTGACTCCCTTCCCCACCACTTTACGCCAACCCAGGTCCCCTCCCACAGAGAGATATGGAACCTAGGAAGCAATTGGGTGAATTTCATCACTGACACAATCTGCCAGTTTTGCATTAGGTGAATATGTGTATGTTGGAAATATGTGTATGGGAATATTCTCAACCTGATGATTGGCTGGCATCCCTGGAGGAGCAAGTTCCATCACCATTGGTGAAAGCTCTGCTTGGATAGCCTGCATGTCCTGATACTCCTGCTCTCGATGCATTGACACAACCACCAGGCGCCTGAAGTTGGCACTGGCTGCTAACTGTGCACGGCCCTCCAAGGACCCATACAGCCAGTCAGATTCACGACCCTGTGGCACTGCAAATTCATTTTAATATTTATTTCACACGATAATCTTTTTAAGCATCACTTTTGGTTCTTACTTGTTTATGACACCCTACAAGGTATTTTCAAAATATGTAAATCAGTACACTGTACATAGTATAAACAGTGTCCATGACTGATATGCCAACAAGGAAGCATTACCAAAAATACAAAATAATAATATACTTCAACTCTCCAAAGAGGCTCTTGTCTACCATATTTAAGTAGCACTGAAAACAGTGAATTTAGTTTTGCAGACATATTCTTACCTATAAAGATTGCGAAATGGTTGAGACGGGGCACTTTTGCATTTGGTGGGCTGTCCTGCACAGTGAGAGTGTACCGAGGCAAGCCTGTGACTGAATGGCACAGAGTGAGAGAGGGACTGCTGGCTGAGTCCGTACCTCCACGAAGCTTCTGTCGTAACATAGCATAAGCCTGCCTCTCTTTCACTGCAGCCAGAAGGTCAAGAACGGATGACAGTCTTCTAGGGGCACCATCTTCTCCCAAGCACATCTCCAGTAGCAGGAAAGGGGGTGGCTGACGAAACTTGGTGCAGACAAGAATGAAGACTGGGAGGGCAAACGAGGAATCAGAATCTGTGTCCTGATCCTCATCTTTGGTCAGGCAGTGGAGCCGTACAGCCCAGCCTGCACTAGAGAAGTGTTCCACAGCAAGACGGACCGTATGCTCCTGAGCAAGAGTAATACAGACATACCGGCCCCCAATGGCCAGCACCCTGCTAACCTCTGTCAGCATCCTCTTGGCCAGGTCACCTTCTTCTTCAGAGGCCATGGCATCAAGGGTGCTCTTATCTAGTGCCACCTGATAGCTGCCGTCCTCAAAACCCGTTTGTGTGGCATCTATAAGTTGGAAAGTCAAGCCAGGCCGGCGTTCAGCATTACGCTGGTTCATATGTGACACCACCGTCTCGCTGATATCAATGTTGGTGAGTTGACGATAACCCACATCATAAAGCTGTTCGCTCAGTTCCGAGTTACCACAGCCCACCACCAGTACCTGTACAGGAACACGAAATTAGACAAAAAGTGCAAGCTCAGGACAAAAAGAATAACATGGGCACACGCCAAACGCATACCATCTCCAATAAATGTCTGATGACCTTACTTGATCACGAGGTTTGATGTACTTGTGAAGGATCCCACAGAGAGAATGATAGTCGCCATACCACTCGAATGCCTTGTCTCCACGTTTACGAAAAAAACGCTCCCAGTAGTCCGCTGAACTAAGCTCATCTACGGTACGGGGTAGCAAACTCATTATTTCAACTTGTGCTCACACTATTCTCTGATGAAACATTTGTAAATAAGGGGCAAAGAAAGTTGACATCAGTTGCTGGTGCTGTTAGCAAAAAAGCCGATTCAACTTTGACTGCTAGCCTGCTACGCTATCTATTCCTGCAGCTCGCCCTTGAAGTTTCATAAAAGTAAATACCAATCATGTATTGATTGCGCTATTTCATTCGGACATTGCTTTGCTCGACTCCACCGGTGCAACCACATGTGTGGCACGTCTGGAGACAACACGGACACATTTTTCAGTCGTACACACAAAGTGAGCTCTGATTGGTTAAATTTGTCGGGTCAAGGATCCGGATGTATTTATATTCCGTGTATTATGTTCTTCAAAAAGTTCCAAGCATGGCAGTGCCGGCTGGGAGGTCTGTGGTTTTTGTGACTGGAAATGCGAAAAAACTGGAAGAGGTATGAATTTAATGCATCTAATTGGTTGTTATACAATTACTTAGAACACAGCTATATCTCCGATATGTTTAAAACACCAGGGCATTGGCGAGTGAGATTCACTGCACAGGTACCATTCGAGTTCAACCCTAGATTTGCATGCACACAATAGAAACTATCTAGTTTACGACGCTGTCATTTCACATAGGTAATTACATATTTACAATACACAAAATGAAATATTCCAGGCCCAAGCGTCTCATGTAACCACTCCTGTTCGGTGTCTGTGAATAGGTTATCCAGATTCTTGGAGACAAGTTCCCTTACAAACTGATCTCGAAAAAGATTGATTGTAAGTTGCTGAATGATAATGGGAATAATTAATTATACATAAATTATACATAAAAATTATACACCATGTTTGATTATTGGTGAACCTAACTTGACAGTATTTTTACAGTACCAGAATATCAAGGTGAACCAGATGACATCTCAATTCAGAAATGTAAAGAGGCAGCTAAAATGGCAAGTAAAAAGGCCTTTCTTTGTTTGATACATACAGTGTATGCCTTAATTGATGGCACAACAGTAACCCTAACAAAGTTTAGGGTCTATAACCTTTGTATTCTTCTAAAGATTGACGGACCAGTCATTGTAGAAGATACCTGTCTTTGTTTTAAAGCCCTTGGTGGTCTGCCTGGGCCTTACATGTGAGTTTATGTTTGTCAGTAAGCTATTGTTTGTATATATCTAAGTTTTCCTCCTAAATGTTGTTATGTTTGGTTTTCCTGTATAGAAAATGGTTCTTGGATAAACTAAAGCCAGAAGGTTTGTAAGCTTGTTTTTTTTCTAAACCATATTGATATGACAATAATTTCTTTCTTTCTACATTATTTTTTTCATTATTTTTTTCTTTCTACATTATGCACAGGACTGTTCAAACTCTTGGCAGGTTATGATGATAAATCTGCCTGGGCTCTTTGCACATTTGCTTTCTGTGCTGGAAAAGATGAGCCAGTGCAGTTATTTAGGGGCAAAACCGAGGTAGATTCATTTCCTTTGCCTACCATATATTTTTTACCCACTTCTTCAATCACAAGCATTCATATGTTGTGTAATAAAAAAAATACTGTTTACAGGGGTGCATTGTTGAACCCAGAGGACCTCGAGATTTTGGATGGGACCCTTGTTTTCAACCAGATGGCTTTGACAAAACGTGAGTATGTCTAACTAAAGCCATTGCATGCTCAATATATGAACACTAGAGGGCAGTATTTGTTCAGAATAATTATCAGTAGTAGCATCATAGTACAAACCCATAATACCTCACCATAAACTCTCAACTATTATTATTGGTGTATATATGTATGATGGAAAGTGTTCAGTTGATGAGCTAGAAAAAGTATTGTTGTTGATGTTAGATAACCAGCAAACATTTATCAACAAGCCAAGGTCTCGTGCATGTACGTCGTTTCTGATCCAATGACTTATGAGAACATTGAGCTGACTCTTCAATGTTGAGCTCGTGTTTTTAAATTGGTAAATTGATTTTGTTCATCTATTAATATAAATCTATCAATATAAATGCTTCTTTGACTCTTGATTACCCAAACACTAAATTTGAATACAAAAGGAACACCTATGCATAATAACTTTTCCATTGCTAATAAAGGTAGAGATTAAATGAAAGGTGGGCTTGCATGAACAATATTACCAACTGGCAAATTATTGTACCCATATACACACACACAAGTCTAGACCTATAATAATGATACCATTCCTGTTTTAGTTATGCTGAGCTTCCCAAAGAGGTGAAGAACACCATCTCTCATCGGTACCGGGCTCTTGCTGCCATGTCTGAGCACTTCTCTCAGTTGAATGACACACCTGAAACTAAGAGAATAAAGCACGGGGACTGATCTCAATGCCATTAACACACTGACATGACTTGTCACAACTCTATTACATTATTATTACATCAGAACTTGAGAACTGCATACTGTAGGCCTACCTTTTTTACTAAATAAATGGACACTTTGTCCCTTGCCATTCTCTGTCCCTCTGTCCCTTGCCGTTTACTAAATAAATGGACACTCTGTCTTGTTTTTAAGTCATCTCTTTTGTTCACCATCTGAAGACTTGTTTTTATTATGTAATTGTCTTAGATTGTGCTTCCTCCTGATTGTGATTCATTTTGTGATTCAAGTCATGTTGAGTAGCTGGACCCAGATCAGTTGGGTTACACATAAACACACTATCCAAAACAGAGAACAACAACCCCATTCTTTTTCCTGCTCCATGAGAAAAACACTGCAGGATATCAAACTATAGTTGTGTTTATGCCCTTGGATGATTGCCCATGACTGATGGCACACAACATTTCAATCATTTAAGTCACAACATTATATATTCCCTCAGTGTTTTGTCAGTAAAGGATTTTAGGTGCCTGATTGTTTGATTATATAATTCCTTAGTGAGTTTAGTTAAGTCATTAAGGGATGTTTAGTACCTGAGAACTTCTTGGTACCTCTGTATAAGTGATAGATGGATCAGCCATGTCTCTCTACAGATCTGGTAAGGCTCTGACACTGCTAAATTCATACAATTTTGGTTAGCTTTCCTATCCAGTTGGCACTCGATTCATGTTGCTCTTGCATGGCCCCTGCCTTTGATTGGTATTCCCTGCCTTAAGATATGACTTTACAAGTGGGGTTAAAGCCCACATAGAGAAAAAAAGACATAGAGCATAAAAGCAACTCCTCCAAACATATAGTTTTACCAAGGCATTATAATAGACATGTCTAGTAGTGAATTTACAGTCCTATAAAATACATACATTGCCCAATATTCATTTATTGCTATCCATAAATACTATTCACATTTTCTGACCGTAGATAAATTATTTTTGAATAGTGTGACTAGACATCTGAGATTACAGTTGCTAACATTTTTCTGACTTGTTTTGGGAATTCAGAAATTTCCTTAGTCAAGAAGAGGACGCTATTTATAGAAGTGGAATACATGATAAGAGTCAAAGTCAAACTAAGTCTTGAAAAAGAAAGTCTGTAGGTTTTACTTTCAGGAGAAAACTTGAGGCCAACTCAAAATGATCAGAGTATACATGCTGGTGAAGTGGATTAGAAATGTGGACTGATGCCAAAGTGTTTATTCAATATGGGCTTCATGCTAAAATGATTGTACTTGTAAACCAGAGGCCTGTAAAGACTGCATAACCTGAAGCATACTGAGTTTATAGGCCCCAGCTGTGAATCCGGTATATTTCAAGCCCAGACATCAGTCGAAAATAAATCTCAACTCTGTCATAAGACATAAATGGTGACTTGGACCTGAAGTCGGCTGGACTGAACTGTATACTCTAATGCCAGTAATTTGTTTGCTGTCTGAGCTATGAACAGAAGTGTTTAGTAGTGGTGCCTAGGTGCCTAAGAATGTCGGAATAATAACCTGGGAGCTGTGACACAACAAATGGCAAGCCAGTTATCATTACACAGGTAGACTGCGTATGTGAACCAAATGAACTATTTGAGGTATTTGGGAAAGAAACAGTCCCTCTAAAGAGTCACATCAAACCTATACACAGGCCAAGTGCTTAGCTTCCTCACAGAATCACAGTAGAAATTCCATAGAAGTCTGGGGTAGAGGTGTTGTTACGATAGCCCTCAATTAAGCACAACAGTGTGAGACTTTTTAGATATTTCCTCTCTCTCTGTCTCTCCTTCCTGTGCATTTGTAAACATGTTGTTTTGGATACTGGACCTATGAGGTTTGAGACCTTATTAGGGTGTCTGGAAAAACTTCCTGTAAATACCTGTCATGGTTTATTTACTTAGACACCATTTCCTGCCTTATAGTAGCTTCCATGATAAAAGGCTATAGCAGAAATGCATAGACTATTGTTTTCAGTTGTTGGATCTGAAAGGAAGCTTAACATGACAGTGATGTAAAAGTAATGAACAAGCGTAATTATAGGGGGAAAACTGCTGCAGGGGATGATCATGTTTACATCTCAGACATCTCAGAGTTTATGTACACACACACACACTTTTTTACTCTTTTGTTCACTACCTCCTCTCTCAACATGACGTAATAAAGAACACATTTTCTCATTAAACAGATCGTTATCCGTGGCACTGATTTTATGTGCAAAAAAAGACGACCACATCCCACATCCATCTGTCTACTGGAACATCTGGCAAACCACTTGTTTGCTTTAGAAGGCACTGCTTACATCCTGATAATGTGGAATACTGTTAACATCCTGTTTACTGGTGTGTTGGTTGGTATAATGTAAGATGCCAGCAAAAACAAAAGGTAATGGGGACTGGTAAAACTAGATGTACCGCCTAACGGTACAGAAAACGATCACAGCACATTGCAGCATGTTTCATCTGAAGAAAATAAATGTTCATTTATACTCTTGACTCATTTTTTGAATTGTAAGTGTGCCCATTAAACATATATTTCAAACCACATACATAAAATGTACACATATTCGATTGTCTGAATTCCTGCTGCTCATTGAGGCCTATCTTGTACTAAAATATAGGTTGCAAGGGTGCTGGGGGGTTGAGGACAAACTTCTTCATAAGAAAAAGCAATTTTGTTACATAGCATTAAAAATACACATGGGTTTCGGGGGGCTTGTTCAATGCATCTCCTTAATACCTATATACCATTGAAATTTTAGTTGCAGAGGGGGAAGCAGTCTTGAGAGAAGTAAAGAGAACTCTCAAAATTTCTAGGGTTCATGTGTCCCCTTGAGACCTATGTACCACCCAATTTTATTTGGCTCAGGTCGGACCACCCTGGGTTCTGGGGGGCCACAGTGGGGTGCAAGGAGCACCCCGAAAATGAAAATCTACAAGGTGTTAAGGCTCAAATTTGATGTTCATACCCACTGAGATTGTGAGATTCTGTTTCAGATGACCATAAATCCCGTAGGATCCCTGTCTGGTATCAAATAAACACAAAAATAAAGCATCTTCTCTACCTCCCTAGAATGGAGATTTTAGAGTATTCTGAAGTCTCCTGGGTATGGTTGTCCATCAGTCAAGGGGAACAAGCCTGAAGTGACCATTAGGAGGAGAATCCTTGACCCATTGAGGCCCCGTATAAGGGATGGTTGTCTTCACTCATCTAAAACCAGAAAAACAGGCACAGTTGTGTAGGTGAAAAGAGAGGTTCCTTTTTTGTTAAACCTTTTTTTAAACTGAGTCAAAAGAAAAGTCAGGCAGTAGCCTAGTTTCAGCTGCTTTGGCATAATAATGCAGATTATGACTACATTAATTGTGCTGGCTTCACATACAAGTCACAGTTTCCTGTCCAAGTGCGCATCTCTGTTACAACGTGATTCAGTCTTTCCCTCCACACTGTAATCGAAGCATGTTCCAGCACAAACTAAGTTTAATGACAAACTAATTAACTTGGCTTGACTTGCAGTTGGACAGAAAGAGAGGATTTAATGGGCCTTAATGGGCCAATAGAATGGGGATCTTGCTTCACCACTGAACATTTGTTCTCCAGAGTTCTGCTCAATTTAACTTTGCTTATTTGTGGCATGGCTGGAAGGAGGTCAGTGGAGAAGTGATTTAGGACACGCAGTATTAAATGCGTTCATTTAAAACATAAACATTAGGTAGTACTATCACCATATGGCCATGACAGATTTATTTAAGCGCAAAAGCTTAGAATGATTCATTCTATCCATATGAGCTTGGTGTGTTTTGTGCATATGTAGGGACAGAGTTTAATCCATAGTCCTGTGTGATTGCTGGAGACTCTTTTAGTGCTGATGAGGTTATGCATGCGCATCTGGGAGGCATCAGTCACAGGTTTGGGAGCAGTTCCTGTTGGCACTCCACGGCTCTCCACAGTCATTTATAACCCTGACCTCGGCTTTGTGTTGATACACATAACGCACCCCCATGTCTCCCCACCCCCCATCCCCAGAGAGATTCCAAAACCTAGGGAAGCATATGACATACTGGCCTCTCCATCCGTATCAACCAGTGAAAGAAAAATATCCTTCTTAAACAAGGAATCCAGAGCTTGTGGAATGTCTGTTCCTCTCATTAGAGATACTACTCTTCTATCACTGATACTCACAGCTCTCTCTCTATCTCTCTATCTCTCTCTCTTTCTCTCTGCGGTTTCAGGCTTTATAAACTTCAGAGGAAGAGCAGGAGCCTTATATAGTCTGGATATCGGCACATGGTTACTGTGAATACAGTTGAGGATTATTATTTAGGCTTCCTCACAATGTCTTGTTTGTTGTAGAAGATTAATTTGTGAAAAATAAGAAAATGACAATGCTGCAGGATGCAAGCTCACTTTGCAAAAAGTGCAATCCACCACAACTTTCCACTGCAGTACTCACAAATTAACTATTGTTTGTTTTCCCCCACACCTTCTAGCTCAATGATGTTCAGCTATAGGAGAGCAAGGAGAGAATTCCCTTGCTTTGGTGAAAAGAAATTGGAGTAGAGAATAATTTAACCATTGTGCAAATGACTTTATAAGAGCATTGCTTAAAACTTAATTCATTTTTATGTCCAGGTAATTAGTGTAGGTAATTTAACTAAATACAGTTTCTGTATTACATGATCTATTTATAAGACACAGGCTAGTTGGATCAATAGCCAATGTGTGCCGACATTCCACACATATGGGTTCAGTAAAGACGCTCTTTTTGGCTTTTTTGCAAATTGTCCTCCGGGCCTGTGTGATAAAAGTCCCAAATGAATTTCACAATATGAATAGCCTACTTTGGTCTGGCAGCAGGAGGGAGTGAGGGGTGAGTTCTCAAGGATACCTGCTTCATAGACCTCAAATATTTTTTTCCTCAATCAAATTCATTGCTTGTCTCTAAACTCTTATTGTTTCCATCATTTCTTTCTCAATCAGCTAAAGCCCAACTGTTGTACTGAGATATTTTATACATGTTTTATATTTTACATAAGTCATCTATTAACTGTTAACTGGGAACCCAGATCAGACCCTTTTACTTTGCATTATTTTAGGCTTTTATCATCTTATTCTGCATGGTAGGCTATGTATCAGAATTATAATTATTAGGTTATGCTGCTTGTTGCTGTCCAGACAGGTTAATGCGTTGTAAGGATGGAGAAAATGTATTCAAGACAGATATCGTATTGTGCGCTTTTGCACTGTGTACAGTTGATGAACACTTCCCTGTCCAGTTTCTTGTCCCGTGCGCAGGTGTTAATTAAGGTGAATTAACGCCTAGGCTACTCTAACCATTTAGAACCAAAAAAAGCATAACCACAACGAGACAAAATATAAACAATATGTCTAATACTTTGCAACGTTATATTTTTTTCCCCTTTGAACGTCTTATTTAGCCTAATTGATCATGCAGGCCATTTGAATACAGCTGTTTTGACCTCTAGTCAGCTGATGAGAACAGGAAGAACACATAATCCGCTGAGATCACAGCATCACACGGATCGTTCTGTTCTCTGGACATTTCTGGAGAGGCCAGTAAATATTATTGTAATTCAGGAAAACAGGAGAAGAACATACTAATTGTGCGATTCTACTGCTTACTGCTTGCAGGAGAACGGAACCGAAATCACAGCTGCGAACCAAAGGTAGCTAACGTTATATAGGTGAGCTATGTGAGATCCGTAGGATCACTGGCCTTGTTGTGGTCCTGCCTTGTACGTCTCATCTCGGCCAATATTGGCTAACAGGCAGTTAGCTAACGTTAGCTAGTTTGACAATTCTGTCAACGCTTCTAAGCATATGTTTGTCCATTAACTTTAGAGTGATTTATGATGGTTTCATAGTGACGGTGTCCTTACTTGTTTTTTTTTGTAATTAAGTTGAACATTTAATAACTGTGTTGAACCAAAGGACTCTGGGCTAAACCAGTTAGGGGGTCAGAATGGCTAATTCAGCATAGCCAATTACGCTAGATAGCTAGCTACCTTTTATTTAGCGTTAGCAGTTAAGTGAACGTTTGTGTTAATGTTGACGTTTATTAGCCAAACTTGCTTGAACATACCCGTAAAAGATAACGTTTTTGTTACCTGAAGAAGTGAGAGGCGTTTAATGTTACGTCTTTAGACTGTTTAGCCAGTGGTTCACGTTGTGCTGTCAGCGTTTTTTTAAGTGTTTGTGTAAATCACATCCCTCAATTTCTGTCTTTGCTTTTGTCTCGTAACGTTAGTTTTGACTAGTTAAGTTACAACCTGCCCAAGGCAACCTCAGCAAGCCTAAAGTTCGGCCAGTTTAAATTAACCATGAGATAACAATGCATTATGCAACAATGTAATGTATGCTGCTGATTGCAGGATCGTTGATTTATTATTGTATTAACGTGATTGACAGAGTAATTCTAGAAAATGGGGCGAGTTTAATATGCTTTGATGAATACAGCAATGTAGTCAGCACAGATGTTTCGGGCATGTCCGCATAAAATGCTGCCATAACCTTAAAAAAAACACAACATTTTAATAGGCTAGGCTACAGTGTTTATCACAGAACCACTGCCGTGAGCTGTTCATTTCAGATAGTGCTGAATCTTGGAAAACTAACCTAACCCTTAGGAAAGATAATTCTGTGTAAGATTGAGTCCACACTATTAGTTGGGCATGTGAGTCTGTCTTCCCTTCCCATGTCATCTGATTCTACCCTTCCTTTCCCTTGGTTTGTCCTCAACTATCAGTAATTATCTACAAAGTAACTATCAGGATTAAAGATCACCACACTGATCATGTGCAAATGGTTGTCCAGTAGCTGTGGTGGAGTACGTCTATCTTTTCTCTTGCTCTCACTGTCTGCCTCCATTTCTTCCTCTCTATACTTCTCTTTCCTTTTGTTGTTGCCTCAGATAGACCCCTGTCCCCAGGCACTCTCCCCTCCTCTACTGTATTCTGGAAAATTCCGAGGCACCTCTGGCCAAGGGAGAGGCCGTTTTCCGACTGCGCTGCCAAAAGGAGAGACAGGAAAAAAAGCCCCCCCCACACACACTTTGAGCAGAGTGGACTCAATGGTATCTGTCACACAGATGCAGCTTGGGTTTGAGTGGGTGAAACATTTTTAGCGGGGGAAGGCAAGCACTCAGAATGCATGATGCTAAATGGGGAGTTCAGAAAATGTATCTGAATCTGTCCCACACTTTGCATGCCCCACACTTTTAAAAATGGGGAACACTCTAAAAAGCACATTTCCTCCTAGATCTTCCATGACACTGACAGATCACTTCCTTCAATGGGATTAAGCTTAAGGGCAGAAAGGGGTCTTCAGGAACTGCACGGGCCACTGCATAGCTGAGGACGTGTAAGAGAGCGTGTTTTACAGACCAAGTGGCCCACTTTCTCCTTAATAAGGTTGCCAGTAGTGAAGGTTACCCAAGACCCAGTAACTGTACCATCAATAGATTGCATGTGTTCAATATAGAATGTAATGGGTTTTACATGCACCAGTGCAGGTGTCTGAAGGAAGGTTCTCACGGTATTCTTCCACTTTCTTTTTTTTGTGAGGCTTTTGATGTGATCCAGCACCTGTGTAAAAGATTCCTCTTTTCACATTTTAGCAGAGAATGAATGTTTTAAAGCAAAAGTGGACTAGGTGCAAGGAGTCAAACACTAATTATGCCACATTTTTGTTTATTTTTTGTGTTGTTGGAATTGTATTTTATATATATATATATTAAATAATATATTTGAGCATGCCAAAGGGAAAAGGAAAGAAGGTTTATCTGCCGATTCTGCAGAAAGTTCAAATAATTTCTTGTTAAATATAGTTCTGAAACAAGAAAAGCACTGTGCGACACTTCACAATGATTTTGGTTAGCTTGTAAAATGATCAAAAATGAGGCATGCACTCTTATTTGAAGTACAGGGGAGACGCATGTTAATCATAATGTGGATGTGTGGTAAAGTAGTTACTGAAGAGGGTTGCGTTTTCTTTGTTTGTCTGCAGAGGGAGCCAGAGAGGGAGGAGCAGCTTGACGACAGCATGCCTCCGAAATTCAAGCGGCACTTGAACGATGACGAGGTTACAGGCTCTGTGCGCAGTGAGAGGGTGAGTTTCCCCTAAGGCATTCTGGGTATAATGGGTAGGCAATGGGAATACCGTCTGAGTAGGTAAAAGATGAATGAGTTAAATGAGGGTGACACTGTAAGTTTGCAAGCCTGTTATGATGGAGGGTAAAGGAGCAATCAGAGTCTCTCTCTCTCTCTCTCTCTCTCTCTCGCACTCTCTCTCTCTCTCGCTCTCTCTCTCTCTCGCTCTCTCTCTCCCCGTCTAGCCTTTCTTCCCCCTCCTGTCCCTTTCTGTTGTTCCACTGGGTTGGATAGCAGCAATCACACAGAGGAGCACGAGAACTCTTGCATAACAAATGCTGGCCTCTCTCTCACACACACTTAACTTAGTCCCACCACTAATAATCACTAACAGTCTACTCTTGCATCCTGTTTGTTTGCACTCCATCATAATACACTCCATCATTAATCATTAGCTGTTAGCTTAGGGAAGAAAGCACATGCATGCATAAAAAAACATAACCCAGTTGTTTCAGTACACAACCAAATGATTTCCTTGGAAATAAAGTTCTGGCATAACACTGTGATTTACTGATGCTGTGTATTGCCATGTGCCCCATGAAGATAGGATTTCAAAAATTCTGAAGGAGTTTCATAGACAGGAATGGTATAGAGACTTTACTTGACATGGCCTTGGCTGCTGTGTCAAAGACTGGAGATCTTAGAGAGTTTAATATTGCCAAGGCACAGATTTGTTTACTTTTTTATTGAAGACAGAGCAGCATTCATGAAAATCTCAGGCAGCATGAAGAATCTGCATGGATAAAGAAAATTCCTTTGCTTTTGACTTGAAAATAAATAATATTTATAAAATAAATATTTTGAAGTTCCTATAGGAAGAGTATAATCCATCTTAAACTGATGTATTATACCAAAGAATTGCATAATCTGTCACACCTTTGAATTAATTAAATAATTAATTAATATAATTAAAAGGGAACGTGGTCATATGCAGTCAGCACAAACCTTCAGTTGGAGCTCTAAGCGCATCTGCAGGAAATCACAGAGGCTCTCGAGGGGGGTTTTGCTGAACTGTCAGTCAAGCCCTTTACTCTTGGACTCTTCCTTTTCAGTGTGGATTTTGTCCAGACCACCTCAAAGATGACAGCAGTGCATATGAAGACCCTAACAGACTGTTGACAAAGTTCAGCCCCGTGCAGCATCTGTTGTCTTAGGTGTTGAGTGTTTGTGTTGGTATTTCATTCGGAAGGGCAAAGGTTAGCAATGTTGTTGGTGAGACTTAAGTCCATTGTCTCACCCCTGACCTTCCTCTATCCACAGAGAAACCTGCTAGAGGAAGATTCTGATGAAGAAGAAGACTTCTTCTTGTGAGTTGAACTGTTTTAATTCTGCTTTCATAAGAATGGAGAAATGTAGTCATGTTGTTTAAGTTCATTTACCATTTGCAAATGTAATTTTAGGAGAGGACCCAGTGGGCCAAGATTTGGACCTAAAAATGACAAATTCAGACAGTAAGTATGCCACTACAAAATCTATTAAGAGAGAATTTTTAGATAACTTTTAGTTTTTCAAGGTTGTTAAAAAGAGAAATTCTGTAGGGGCTATTGTATTGCCACATTTGAAATGATGGAGGAAAAAATAGCATAGGATACATAAGGATGTGCACTGCACAGGATGCCTATACACAGACTTACAGCCAGAAACTTTCAACAATCTGTCTCTACCGAGAAGCTATTCTGATTGTCCCACTGCTTGTCAGATTATGTAACACTTGCTTTAAAAATGTAATTAAAAAGACACCCACCATATTTTACTGTTTCATAAGAAGCCTCTCTTCCACTCCCTTGAAACATGCTCAGTAGGCATGCGTCTGAGTATACAGCAGAGAAGCAATACATTTAACAAATAAATAGCAGAGGAAAGGTGGGCTACTGTCATCTGTACCTTGTTCTTAACACACACACACACACACACACACACACACACCCTTCCTCCCTCACTTTCCCATTCCATCTACCCCCTACTCTAGCCTGTGACCAGCCCTTAAAACTCTCCCTCTCAAATTCTGACTTGTGTTAGTTTTGTTTAGGTTCCGAGCTTGCCAACACGCTTGAGGTATTTTCTCAAAGGGACTCTGCAGTGTTCTCTAATGCTATTACAGTCAGACGTTGTTTTATGTAATCTGAAATCCAGTCTGTTTCTACCCTCCCTCTCTCTTTCTTTATTTTCTGTCCCTGCCCTCCTTCCTCTTGCTGAAAGTACACTGTGCAATGATTTAATTAAGACTTAGAACATTGGGAATGCTCCTGTGAAAGGCCCACAGAGTTTCTACTGAGGACAAAGGAGATGGTGGAGACGGTGTGGCTGGAGGAAGGTTTAGAGCGCTCATAATCTCCAGTGGTGCCCTGCACTCTGTGCCCAGCTGGGCTTTGTTGTAGAGTTAACAAGGCCACAAGCACAGACACAGACACACCTGCAGGAGAGATTAGCTGTGCCAAGGCATGCCCAGGACCTGGGCCTCCAGTTCCAGGGGAGAGGGGCAAGGCTCAAGTAGGCTTCATTTGAAATAAAGCCCACCCCAGTACTGGGCAAATACTACTAAAAAAAAAATGCTGCATCTCCGAGTAGACTTATGCTAGAAGAATAGAAGCCATGGGCTTCTCCGGTCATAATTAACTCAAGGGAGTGTTCAGGTCGGCAGGCAGTAGGTATTTGAACATGCCTAGGCTCAACTAATGGATATTCTCTTGCATCCCTCTCAAGAATCCCTCCCCTCTTAGTAAAAACGCTGGACCTCAGTTTTATGTCCTGGCTGTTTCTCTATTTTTTTCATGGCTGAGTGCATAAACAGAAGCAGTAGCCCTACTAAATGTATTTACAGCTTCAACACACTGAAGCCCCAAGCGAGACTTAAATTAGAATGTATTTATTCAGCTGGAATCGTGTAGGTTTCTGGGTGTTATACTTACTTTATGCCCCACTGTAGACAAAGGAACCCCCTTGATTTTTCCCCTTCCCTCTGCCACCTTTTAAGATGATGTCTGTTCCTTGTGAAGACTTTAGTCTCTGCTTCCTTGCTCAGGGTGCAGTCGCAAGTTGATGAGGTCATCGACGTCATGCAAGAGAACATTTCCAAGGTGATTGAGCGGGGTGAACGTCTTGATGACCTGCAGGACAAATCAGGTGAGGTCTCCTCGTCCACAGCCTGCCTGCAGAGGGATCTGCTCCCAGAAATCTACTCAGTGCCATCTGAAAACAGCAAAACACAGCTTAGCAAACTCAAACAGTGGGAGACGAGTCAGAAGGGGGACATTGTCACCTTTTCAGGTCGGCACCGTCCTCCGCGCTAATGAAGAGGCCAGGCCCTAGCAGCCCCATAGTTGTGACTGAAAACACAGGTGTTTTCACGCATCAGCTGAGTAATGAGCCAGAGTAGATTCAGAGTGTACATGCACTTCTACACACAGATTGAAGTGTGTGTGTGTGTGTGTGTGTGTGTGTGTGGGTGTATGCATGTGTTTGTACACGTGTCTGTGGGGGTGACAACAAGCAATCTAGTTTTTAAGCTCTTCGTACTAGTTCTTGCTCTTCTCTAGATGTTTGCTTTAAAAGCATTCCTGACCACACAACTGGCATTTCCCTTTTGAACTCCTCTGCTTTTGCTATCTTATAGCACAGCCGAAAAGAGCGTGACATTTTTATGACAAGGAGAAACAAGAGTCACTTCCCCGGCCAAACAAAGTGCCCCTTGATATCGAGTGCTGCCAAGAAAAGCCAAGAAGGAGAGACCCCCCCCCCCAGTGTAATAAATCAAGGATGTGTGCCGGACGCTGGAACGGCACTTCAGGCGTGCCCGTCAACCTATTTATTTATTTATTTTAGTTTAGCTGATTCAAGGTTAAGTCGGTGGCAGATGGTTAAGTCTCGGACCTCAAGACATGGCATGGCAGCCACTGATGTGGTGGATGAAACGGGACCCCTGTGCATTATAGGTGTGCTTTGTGTTGGTCTTTGGCTAACAGCTAACAGCTTTGTTTCTCCCTTTCTGCTGCACAGATGAAACCCATTGCTTCTCGTGTGCTTGTCCCTCCTGGCGTTTCCATTAGAAGTTGTTATGCCGGGGCCTGATGTTGTTCAACAGGCTCTCCATCTCTGTTTTGGTGGATGGATGTGTCAGTGGGAGCGTTCAGGGATGGATGGGGGAGATGAGGGGGGTGGGTGGGGGGTCATTTTTGAGCGGACCTTGCACGCCAGGGAAAGTCTAAAGAGTGCATCTGGAAGGGATTGTCACTTCAGTGTGTGTGTGTGTGTGAGTGAGAACATGTTGTTGCACGGTGTTGTACTGTGCCGACCATGTGCGGTTAAGGACACAGAACACACTGGTCTTTATGTAATAGTGGGGGGTGGGGAGGGAAGTCAGAGAACCTGTGTGCACGTGTGTCTGCCATTGTGAAACCTGAAATAGGCGTCCCCACCCTGATCACTGTTATTAAGTGCCGCCACATAGTTGCACCGGGGGAACGTGCATCTACGCACAAGGAGACCTAGACAGACTCTGTCTCCTTCCCACATATTCTACGCTCTTTCTCCTTCTCTCTGTCTCTCTCTCTCCCTCCAATGGCTGTGGCCTGATGTTGGCATGTGTCTCTCGCTCTCTCCCTGCGCTCTGTTTCTCTGCCAGTACACATGCAGGTTGCCCCCACTCCCATTGACTCAGCTGGATCCCAGACTTCAGTGGGCACTCAGTCCCCATTAAATGCCTGAAGCTCATTCCCGCTACTAGTTAACATTTGGCACGGATTCAAAGGTGGGAGCTGGGTTGGGGGACGGGTGGAAGGGGTGGTTGATGGATTCCAGCATAGACAGAGCTGATTGTGTCCTGCAGAGGCCTTCCTAATGCCTCAGCTAACGGACAGAATGTGAACAACAGTCTCTGATAAACAAACAAAATACCTGAAGCACACAGTGCTTTCAGGCGAGATCAGGCATGATTATGTAACACACACACACACACACAGGTTTTTTTAATGTGGAAAAGAACATCTTGCTCATTACTGGTTGGCTAAAGCTTTGTTGTATTTGTCTGCTCTCTCTCTCTCACTTTCTGTATGCAGAGAGCCTGTCGGATAATGCCTCGGCCTTCAGTAGCCGTGCCAAGCAGCTTCACAGGAGGATGTGGTGGCGAGATGTGAAGGTAAGTGTAGCTAACCCAACAACACTGCTCCTTTACTCTGCCCTCAAGGGAATGCACAGATATGTCTGCTAGCCATTAGATGGGCATCTGTAGCTTCAATTGGTCCACAACATAATTAAAATGGGACCAAGGATAGCTAGTCTGCAACTGGCTATCAAACATATTCCTCATTAGAAGAATCGTCATGTCACATTGTGTTTAGGTGTCAATATAGTGTGAAAATTTAAGTTTAAGGGTTTTGGTATACATGCAATATTTTTGAATTGAGTTTGACAAAGTATCAGTTTAAAGATTAGGTGGCTAGTGTTGTCCAAACCGTCCTATGTCTATTGAGGGTTTGAGTTTATGTTTCAATCACATCTGTCATGTTTGCTTTTTTTCTTTGACAGATGAAGGCAATCATTGCCCTTGTTGTGGTGGTGCTGTTGCTCATTATTATTGGTATGTTGAGTGTGAATCTTTGTTCTTGACTTGGTGTGAACATGCACTCACTCACATGCACTCAAACACATTGATTGGAATGCTCATGCATGCATGGATACTTACATGCATGGATATCGATTCCTTTCGAGACTGAGATCTGTTGTGGTTTTCCATTGTCTCTCTGCCTAAGATTAATGTCATTATTCTTCCTCTCTCTCCCTCATCTTGTAGTTCCTGTGATCCTGCGCTATCGCTAGTGCCAGGTGGGAAGGTGATGAGCTGCACTCATTCCCCCACACCAGCGGGAGGCGCCACACACACACACACACACACACACACACACACACCCCGACACATACCTGCTGTTCTCTGCTGTGCCAACCAATCAGGGCCGGGTCAAGGGTCCTGCCTCCTGTGTGTGTGTGTGTGTGTGTGTGTGTGTGTGTGTGTTTGTGTGCGTGCAGTCTTGTACACAGAATGCGTTTAATCTGAACATATCAGAGAGCAAATATACGCTTACACACACACACACACACATTCACTACGTCATACTCTCCCACTTGATACTCCACTTGAAGACTGGAAGAGTCTGCTGTCAGTCAGGCCAGTTGGCGCCTGCTTTCCTCATCACAGGTGCTCCTCTCGTCCATCTAGAGTCTTACTCATCATTTGACTCAGTTCCTGGAACAGACACTTCACTTTCCCTAGTTTATGACTGCACCGTTAAGAATTACGGGTGGTCACAGCAACAGGAATCATTTGAACGATGCTTAATAGAACAGTGAATCCAATAAATAGCCTTAAGCGCCCACCCTTACTCTTAATATACTCAAGCACACCACACACACACACACACATATACACACATTGGTAAGGGGATTGGTTATAGTTTTGTTCCCAGTGCTAAGGAAGTGGAAAACCAGCCTCCACATTCCCACAAAGTCATTTGTACAAAAGTTTTGGTTAAAATGACAATGAATGAACTGAATTACCAAAGCCCTTTGCTAGGGTTTGTATGTAACCAGCATCAATTTGTTTTTAATTCTCACATGGACTGTATACAGATCTAGGGATTTAAATAAGTCATGCTTTTAAATATCTGCTGCTATTGCCATTCACAATGACGGGGACAAATGTAATTTGGCTGTTACTTGGATTATGCGTTTTGTTTGGGTTATCAAGGGACTGCTTCAAATGAAGGGTCTGAATTAAATTTTTTGGTTTTACAGTTTGGTATAAGAATGAATTTATTCTTATTTCGACAGGTTCATCATGAAAGATTTCATTAATTTTGTTTAAGGACAGGGATTCGCACATCTGTACATTGGGACCATACTGTTTTGTTTGTTCTTTTCCTAAAGTATTATTTTCAGATTTTATATTATTATTTAATTTAATGTAAATAATTTTATTAAGTTGGTGTAAATATTCATTCTGTAGACAAAGACTCAACAATGTAACATTGGCTGACTGTGAACTACTTGACCTATTTCTTTGAAATAAAGTAATTTTAAAGGGTATGTGACTGAATGACATTCAGCATGCAGGAAACAGAACAGAGGGAAAGATGATTTAGAAACAGCAGTCTTTTGCAAAACATCAGTCCTGCACATTAAAGAGACACTCAGTAAGTTTATGCGACCATTTTTGTGGTCAAAAAATCGCTTAGAAATCGTTTTTTCTGTTAGACTGGTTTGTTGTGTAGCAAACGGCAATTGAGCGCACCGCTGTACAGCCCTGTATAGTGAATACAGAACTTGCAACTTCTGAGGGAGTGTACACTACGGCAATACATTTAACTGTACAGAGCTCCCCCTACAGGTTTGTGGCGTTTAATGCAGGGTTAAAAAACAGACTTACTGAGTGCCTCTTTAAGACACACCGACTTTTGGTAGTAATGGGTATGTTAGACCTCCATCCAAAGATTCATTATTGGGTATTTTATTGACCGCCCGCACACTCCCACATACCTGACCATTTTCAAAGGAGATTTTCGGTTTTACAACCAGCAGGCCTACAGTGTTTCAGGTTACTACTTCTGTCTGGACTTCATTTGAAACCTGGTTCCTGTCATGTTTCCATCTTAATCGTTTTCTCACTTTTTTTTTTTTTTGCTTGCTGTTGTCACTTCACTCATGCTGTCACACAGATATGGTCTCAGGGCTATGTGGTGGTACCCAGTACCCACTCACAAGAAATAGAAATCTGTCTTACCAAAAGATATATAGTAGCAATTGAATGTGGCTCCAGTTCCTGAGCCTATGCTGTCTGAATGGCAGTGCCCATGGAAAACAGTAAAGCGCAGAAAGAGATGGTTAGAGAGGATTGGTCTGAGCCTTTGCCATTTGGACAGAAGACCAAGGCGAGGACCATGAAAACAGATTTATAGCTGTCGTTATTATTCACTCCAATGACTGGACTGTCGTTTACCCAAGATCATATTCTTTTCTTTCCATCTTCTTTTCTCTTCACTTTTCCTCATTCACAAGTGAGATTGTTTAGATACCCTTTCTGCTATTTCACACAGTATCTATTTCAGAGCATCTGGTTTTTGCTCAGAAGATGATTAAGTACCAAATGGACAGATTTTTTTGTTAAAAAAAACCTGCAAAGAAACTTTCCATTTAAATTAAATCTTTTGTTTTCAAGTCTATCACCTTCCATTTCCACTGATCAATGCCCACTGTTTAAGATGGCCGTTTGATTGCCAACCTGTCTGTGCCCTCTCTTGGATAACTGGATACATTTGTGGATTGAAGAAATGGATTTAAAAAAAATCTCTGGTCATACCCAGGTCACCAGATTTATGCCACATGGAGCAAACCTGGCCTGAAGATGCTTCTTAAAGGTCAATGGTTTGTGACCTGGCTTGATTTACACACATTCTTTGTTTTCACTGTGCTTTATCCGCACCACCTAAAACGCAGATTGTAAACACACACATTCACACTTGGCCAACGGTTTGGCCGTGTAAATTGTTTTGGATTTCTGGTGCTGGCTGGTTTTGGAGGTGACATCAAATTTCCAGTAGAGTAGAGGTTACATAAAACTGGTATTGGAAACAGGGGGTGTGGCGGGCTGTCGAACCCACAGTAGTTGTTTTCATTGAGTGGGAGAAATGGGAGCCTTGCATGGTCTTGCCCCCACACACCACCTCAGAGCTCCCGCAGCAGCAGGGGGTTGGCCAAATGAGACGCCAGGACTCCATCAGGCAGGAACAGACGATTCATCATCATCATCATCATCATCATTATCATCATCCTTAAAACAAACTCAGCTGCACTGACTTCACCTGGGATTCGGCTATATTGATAGACGCATTGAAATGTTTTGCTTTATGCTTATATTTCTCTCTCTTGCTCTGTCTCTCTGTCTTGCTCTTCTCCAGACACACAAAGACACATGCAGACACACAGTCACATGCAGACACACAGTCGTATCCTTGGTTTCACTGCGGGTGTTTAATCAAACTGGGTAACCTCAACTGAACTCTATAATGATCCATGAAGTGGTTGATGTTCCCCATGTGGCTGTGTTGATAAGATGTATGCTAGCATTGTGTGTGTGTGTGCGTGTATTTGTGTCTCCGGGTGTTTGTGTCTGTGTGTCTGGTGTATGGGTTGACAAGAGGTTTGCTCCCACTGTGAATCACAGTGAAAAACCGCTGTGACTTTAATGGGATGAAGGCCAGAGCACATTTTTTTTAATGATAAAAAAATAAACAAGTGCAGGTCCAGGAAATACCTGAGATAAAGAAGATAAAAAAGAACTAAAGTCCAAAACCATAGCAGGCATGTTTTTAGGCGAAGCAGCTTGTTTAAGCCTAGAGCAAATATCAGCTATGTAAGATAAAGACAAACGTCTTGGGAGGGAAAGAGTGATCGAGCAGAGTGCGTGAAGTCCATAGGTATTTTTCCCAAACACACTAATCCAAAGATGACAAACCCAACATGGCCAGGAGGTGAACCACAGTGTGATGCTTGCTAGCTCTGAGCACTCCTACTGTTCTTCACCATCCCCATCCAAGGGTCATGGAAGTGATGCAGGCCTGCTAGAAAAACAATTACGCTGGGTGCAGCATTACTGTCAGTAATTCACTATGCAGGCCACTGCTTAGAAACAGGGGGTGTAGTGGACATGTTCATGCATGAGAACCAGAGCTGAGTCGAGCGATCTATTCTTCAAAAGCCCACAGAACATTCCGCACCTGGGTGTTATTTTGACACATGGATTAAGTCACAATCTTATAAATGTGAAAAGGCAAGGCAGCACGCATGCGTTTGCTCATAAAGCAAACATCAAAAAGAACCTGTTGCCCTGACACCTCTCGGTGAGTCCAATGAAACTCAACACAGTTGCCTGAAAATATTCTAGTATTTCTCTCAGGATATCTGACTTCTTCCAAACGTCTGCAAGTGTGTGTGTCTGTCGTTGTAATGTTTTTGGATAGCTTAAGTCTCTTTTGGTAAAATATCTGGATCTGTGGAATTTGGTTGTGTGATATGAAAGTGATATGAAGTGTGTTGACAACATACTTGGAGTATGTATTGTCTCATATTTCATTCTCAATGATAGAAAGAGAAAGATAGAGAATGTGTGTGTGTGTGTGTGTGTGTGTGTGTGTGTGTGTGAGAGAGAGAGAGAGAGAGAGAGAGAGAGAGAGAGAGAGAGAGAGAGAGAGAGACAGAGTCTGTGCATGCATGTGTCCGCAGGTGCAATGTCTTGGATGCCTTAGGTCTCTTTGAGTAAGAATCTGGATCTGTGGAATCTAGGAGCACGATTAAAGAATGGAGGATGAGGTATCCATACAATATCCTACACACACAAACAGAGAGACAGAAGGAGAATTTGTGAGAGTGAGTAACTCAAAAAGAGAAAGAAAGGCAGATTTATGGAGAGAAAGAATTCCATGATACATCAGTGCTGTTCTTCCTCTATGTTGAGCAACCTTATCCCCTATCCCCATCAGGGTTAAAGGGCACAATCTGCCCCACTACCAAACTTAGAGCCCCTCACACAGGATGGCAGCCTTGAGTTGCCATGAAGCCAAGGGTAAACAGATCTGGGGGGAAATGTGAAATATGCCAGGCGTCTTGGCAGAAGAACTGGGAAGCAAGCATGAATGTGCTCCCAGGCTGCCACAGGCTAGAAAGGGGAGACAAGGAGGGATGAACTGGAGGAGAAACAGAGAGGGAGAGAGAGAGAGAGAGAGAGAGAGAGAGAGAGATGAGAGGGGGGGAATTCAGAGAGATGCTGGATATAGTAAGTTTGTGGGTTGGATGTGACTCATGACATATTAAAATGGTAAGATAGTGATCCCCAGCCCTGAATGGAAAAGCACCTGGTGAGCAGCCTTTCTCACTCCTTCTGAAACTCTGTCACGTGTAGGCAACACACATACACGCACACACACACACACACACACACACACACACACACACACACACACATAGATAAACACCTATGTGTGCAAGCCTAATCACACCCTATCATGGAGAATAACAGGACCTCTTCGACACACCGGACCCAAGAGCGTCAGAGGTTCCAGAGGCTGCTGCACTGAATTAACTAGACTATTGATCCACCCTGACCCAAATTTCCTCTTGCATCATATTGCGACCTTTGCACCCCTTCAGCCCCAGTAACAGGACACTCTGCTGCCCCAGGGCACTGTGTCTCCTGAGAAGGAGAAACTTTATCCTCCCTCTGCCTGCCTCTGAAGCCCTTTCCTGGGGTTAGTGCGCCAAGAGGTCCCCCTGTCATGGTCAAACCACAAGAAACCAATAGCCCAGGGATGAAAGTGCATGCTTGGGCCCCGAATTAGAAACGAGAGGATCAGGGTGAAGGCTGATATGGAGGAATTGTCTGAGTTAGCTCCAGTGGCAGCAGGCTGTATTACACAAACATTAAACTGCATGTGCGCAAGCGAAAATCACACACACATACACACAGACACATGTATCTTGATGAATACACAAAAACACACACCATAGTGTTCCATGCACAAAAACCCACAAAGTACCAAATGCACAAAACATGCAGACAAAAGCACCAAATACACCAAACATGTCACAGACAAAATATTTCATGCATGTCCATATAGAGGTTTAATTTCAGTCTTTAAACAGTCTTTATTTGAAGTAAACAGTCATCCTCTGACCAGCTTCTGTTCTATTATGCAACCAACTGTGTTTTCTCAGGAATTTTACTGGAAAGGTTCATGTCCACTTACAGTAAACAGTCATAGTCACTCCATTCAGACTTCAAAGACTGCTGCTCACACACACTCAGAAAATATGCCATTCATTACACCTACACAGACACAGACAGACAGACACACACACACATACACACACACATACTTGCTGGAATTTTCCTGTTGTTGGGGCAATCCCCAAAACACACAGCATCCTGCCTCTACCCTCACGCTCCCCCGTCCCACTCCTCCCTACTGCCTCCCATACTCCTCTTCTCTCTCCCTCCCTCTTTTCCTCTCGCTCTCTCTGTCCTACACTCCACTCCCCCTTTCATCCTCCCCTCCCACCCTTCTTTCTCAGGTTGTATAAATATCCCCAGTGAAGACTTCTTAGGCTCAGAGTCACCATCTGTAAACTAAAAGGGACACCAACCTACCTGACCTCAGATCAGACACAGCCACCACCCCTCTTAATCATCGCAGCAACAGATCACAGACGAAAAGACTTGTTAGGTGGAAATCATATTGAAGGAGACTGCAAAGTGAAGTGAGTGCAGGCAGGCAGGTCAGGGTGAAGACATTTCAAAGCTCATCGTAGCATCTCGGGTTACCCCGGCGTGGCCCCTGTAAGCAAGGCCCAGAGGAAACAAATTAGTGCCGCCACTAAGGAAGACACCAAACAGGACGTGTCAACAAGACCCTGAGGGAAAGAGAGGGAGGGGAAAAAACTCACAGAACAAAAAGAAAGAAATCAGCATATCATCCAAGGTGAAAACTCATCAGAAGAAGAAGAAACAACCTCCATAGAAAGAGACTGTTGCCCAACACCTGAAACAACATGTTGTCTCTGGTCATTTTGGTGTGTGTGTCGTCCCTGCTCCTGGGTGCCCAAGGGCAGGACTACCGTTCATCCATGTGGAGGGGGAATGACCAGAGCGGACGCTGCCAGTACACCTTCACCGTCAGCAGCCCCTCAGAGGCCAGCTGCCCCACCCAAGCTGGAGGTCCCGAGATGGAGGCTCTCAAGTCCAGGCTGAGCCTGCTGGAGGTGATGGTGACTCGGCTGGCCGGCGGAGACACCTCAGGGCCATTGAGCACCCCAGGACCCAGCGCTGAGCAGCAGAGGCTCCAGGATGCATTCAGACGGGCCACGAGAGAAAAAGCCCAGCTCCAGAGCGACAAGGACAGCCTGGACAGGCAGGTTCAGGAGCTCCAGAGGAGGCTGGAGGACTCCCGGCAGGAGATGGAGAGACTGAGGAGCCGACCCTGTGTCCAAACGCCTCCAGTCCGTGCATCCCAGCAGGACAGTGTCCCTCGGCCTGCGGGAGGTGAGTACAAGTATGACTCCTGGAGCCCATTTGGCTAAGTCAACAACATGGGAGGCGTGGGGTTCTCAAAGAATGAGCTGGAAAAATGATTGAAGACTGTCATCTCCAGTGTTTGTTGTCCTCTGGGTCATAAAATATATGATATTAGCCTCAACTGTACATGACAATATTTAGGTCTGTAATTTACTCAGTGTAACAATATCTAAATAAACGCATCATGGAAAATATTTTGCATTTTGTCTAAATTCGTTGATTTCGTTGATATCAAAGTCAAAGGCATAGTTTTCCCACTCTTTGTATGAGAATGCACACTCACACCACCCTCAAGAGGCAGGCACATGGGTGTGGATAGCATTTCATAAGCGCCTGAGCTATCTTAGTTGTTTTAATGGCAGAGTGTGCAAAGTATAGGTGCTTGAGTAAGGGAGCCAAGATAGATGGGGGAATGTATATGGCTAGAGGTTTGGGTGGCTGGTGTTTACCGGCTTGTTAACATCCATGTCGCAAGGGAAGCCAGGGAACGAGTAAAAGGGGTTTTAAAACATTGGGGCCCTCATCCAGAGTCTGTTTAGAGTGCTGCTACCAAACCCCTGTGGGACTTCCATCTAGTCAGGGTTGGGGAGGGGGGAAGGCTGTTAGCTTTTTCCTGCAGCAATCAGGGAGAAAGGGGGATGTTGACCTGGTATGGTAAGGTTAATATGGTGAAGCCCCTATCTTAACAACAAGTGGAACACACACGCATTCACAAACAGGGCTCCCGGACTCACTTTTACATTTAACTTTTTATTTAGAATTAGGCCAGGCGCCATAAACACCCAGCATCAGGGCTCCATTCCAATACATTTTCATCCATGATCTCTGGTAATGCCTTTGGTTCAAATTCCCTTTATGTCCATGCTCAAACACATATTTCTTTAGTATTCCCTTGCTTATATAGGCACATTCTTCCTGGAGGTTCCCTTTGAATTAATAGTTTCGAACCCAACTGGTCTATATATATAAACACTATAGCTCCATGCTGCCTCTAAATTTATGTAGTTAGAAAGTGCGTTTATGTGCCTCTATGTTGGCTGCCAGATCTGTTTTGGTTCTCTTGTTGACACCTGCTCTGCAAGGGCCCTCAAAGCAAAGCCTTCAGCAGAAGCCATGTGGAGAAAAGATTGGGGGGGCGGGGGGGGTTGGGTGGCAACAAGGAAAAAGCGCTTGTCCTTAGGGGTGCATCTGTAAAACAAAAACAGAGCATCTGTCTTCTAAGTGCTGAGTAGCTGATACGTTGTCTTTGGCCGCTGGCGCAATGGGACCAGTTCGCTCCAGCGGCGAAGCGCTGAGCGTTGATACTGTGTTCCTGTAGGTGAAATGAAGGGTATGAAAACAGCGGTGCCGTGTGTGCAGCAGCCCATTTCCAAAACAACCCTTTAAACTTTTCCCCCCTTTTTTATAGGGAGGAAATAATTGGCAAGCTGGTCGCACACCAGCATCACACACGGGGCTTCTGGTAAAATTACCGTGGAGTGGTTTCCAGACTCGCCAGAAGGTTTCTTGGTGTTCTGCCCACGCTGTCCCTGATAGTCATCGAGGGACAGGGGGCGGCTGAACAAATACAAACACACAAATAAACATTGTTCCCTGGCTTGTGTGTTTGTTCGTCCAGTCACTCATGGACCACTCATGTTTTCCACTTTTCAGGGCAATTCAAATGCATGGCTTCACCTGCACACACAAGTTATCCATTAAAACAGCTATTTACTTGGCTTTAATATACGATCAGCCAATCTGCTTTTGTCTTGCAAATCTCTCTCCCTCTCTCCAGTTACCAGCTGCACGCAATGAATTGCGACTTCCAGATGTTGGCATCTGGCATAGTAATTAAGATTCAGTGTAAAGCCTTGTAAACACTTTCACACATTATCATTCATTAGTGTTACTGAGATACAGCAGGTTTTTACATGGTCCAAGGGAGCATATACTATTTGTTTTCTGAGCTGTTAATGTTAAAATAATATGACGGCTGAATTGAGATGACGGCTGGTAGTGGTATATTGGAAGCTCAGAATCATTAGGTCCACGACTGTTAGCCACAACCGAGCAACATCAGCCAGCGCCTTGGTTATAAAACTCGGGTACGGGACCGCTAGGGCTCTGCAGTACATTGACAGGGTGAAATAACATTTGGCCAAATGGACATAAGAATGAATGGTTAATTTGTGTTGTGAATATAACGGGATCTTGGAAATGGCTCTGCTTCATGAGAGGTCCAAAAAGAGTTTGAGAACCCCTGAGTTAGTCTGCCATTAGTGCTGTGTGCATGCATCGTATGTGTGTGTGTGTGTGTGTTCAGGTTGCTGGGGTTAGCACTTAGCTGGGCGGAGGGTTGGGCTAAGTGGGGTGGGTTAGGGTGAGTAAGGGTGGGGTGGTAGCACCCAGCCCACCCCACCCCTCCGCTCCCCACCGTCCACCAGACTCCACGACAGCTGGGAATTTACTCAAGAGGCTTTATTTCCTCTTGCCGCATTCCGGTCTGTCAGTGGGAGAGCACTCCCCCACTCCACTCCCAACTCCATCCTCCATCTCTTACCCTACCCCAAAGACTCTGAGAGCTTTAGGGGGCACAGATTACCATCATCATCTGACCCCAACCTGTCCACCTTAACCCCAAACTCACTCCTCACCTGTTGCATTCCACCCCCCTTTGCTATTTGCTCTTCCTTAAGTCTGTGTTCAAATGGTGAAGGCACATGGTTCACATTTCTTCACTCAATTTGACCTCCTTTTTACTCAAGACAAATGTCATGTCATGAACACACATCAAGGCATTCAGCTAATCCACATGTTCTTTTTCGGCAGGTTCCAGTATGTTCGCAAGCCTTATGCAACCCAGTGGGCAGACTGGTAGCTTAAGAGGTAGACCATATCATCATTTTGACATTGTCATTGCATTTAGATGAGTGAATTGTTATGTTTTATGCATCTTGGCCTTTATCTCCTGGTTGTAAAAACACTCACCAGCAGGTCGTTTTTGGGCTTTCCTCCAAAAAATCCATTCTGACATCTCTTGATTAATTATGATGAATGATTGCCAAATGTGGAGTTGAGGGCTCATCTTTCCTGACTCAAGTCTCTCCTTTCATTTTTCTTAAGACCCATCCTGGTCATATGGAGCTCCAGGGTATCAAGAACTGAAAGCAGAAGTGACTGAGGTACCTGTACCAACACCTGGATACATCGAAGACAGAACAGGCAAGAATTGCACACACCTTTGCCTATAGTGCACTTTTGAACACTGCCAATGTACTTTCAGATTTTCAACAGTATGCCTCACTGCTGAAATGGCAGCTTCCAGTGCATAGCTCTACTTCCAAGTCCCCGGTGCCCCCTGAAATGACACTGCCTGCCACCTAACCACTCTCCCTCACCAATGACAGGACAGGCGCATATGAGGGTAAATAGTTAGTCAGTCGTATAAATAGTCTTGTGTATGTTTAGCAACACACGCGGCAGGATGCTCGGATCATATGCTCCAACCCTGCTGCTAAACAAACACTGTAACTTTTAGGGGTTTCTTCCCTCCCTCCCCCATCACCGACCCCCCTTTCAGCCATGCAAGCCCCTCTCTCTTCTCATGCCTTGTATGACCCTGACATTTCGCAAGCTACTCTTTGGGCATCTTTTGCCTCAGATACACTCTCCACTGTGTCACTACTATGAAGGTTTTTTTTTTTTTTCAAATTTCAGTAGTACAGTGCTGTTCATGTTCTACCATCCATCTTATTTTGAGTACACTAAAGGTCAATGAAAAATCAACTGTCATAACATAATGTGTGCCAAAAGGATGTTGAGAAAAAAATATATGGATTTAAGGAACAATAATAATGGTTGAGGTTATCATTCCATTAGTTCAATGAAGACAATGTTCTAGCAATATTCGTGTCTACATGACACACTTTTTACATACTGGGGTGGTTGTACCCAGTACCTGGCATTCTCCCTGAGATAAAAAAGTAAAAATCACCCAAACACCCAAAATCATCCAAACATTTGAGAGTCTCATTTACAGTAATCTAATTTTAGCTCAGAAATTCAGAATATTTAACTATTTATCTGTCATAGGCTACCTAATGTCCTGGTTTCTGACATACAGGCAACATCAATTGTTGCCTGCAGTTTGAAAAGAATTACTACTTTTTAATTGTCAAGAAGACAATCCAGACTCTTCTCATGTGATGTTCCACGCTGGTGGAATGACCTACCAAAAACAGTCAGAACAGGGCCGTTTCTGGATGCCTTCAAAAAAGCTCTTAACGACCCAACTATTCAGAGAACAACTTCTGTCCTAGCACTTTTCTGCATTGATGAACTACTTCTGTCCTAGCACTTAACTGCATTGGTGCACTATCCCCTAGCACTATACTCTTTAAGGTTTCCTCTATGTAGCTTGATTGTTATCCTCTTTTGTAAGTCGCTTTGGATAAAAGCGTCTGCTAAATGCATAAATGTAAATGTAATGTTACACACCAAACTTGGCACTGCACTAATAGTTGCCATTACCAAAACACATCCCAAATCTACAGTCAGTCAGATTAGTAGTTCGAGAGCAATGGAACACACACACAGACACAATGGTCCTTGCATTTATAAATTTGTTTCACTTATGCCAAACGTAGGTCATGGGCCTGCCATGGCGCCCCTTGTGGAAACGTTTTGTCATACAATTTGGAGCTTCACATCTCTCTAACTACATAGGGTTTCTACATTGTGTTTCTTAGGTTGCGGTGAGCTTATTGCCCTTGGGGAGCCAGTGACCCACCGCAAGGCTGACAGCATCGAAGGCAAGTATGGTGTCTGGATGCAAGACCCCGAGCCGGTGGCTCCCTATGGCGAGGGCACGGTGTGGCGCATCGACACAGTGGGCCGGGAGGTGCGGCGGCTTTTCAGTTATGAGAACATGGGGCAGCTGGCGCGCGGTCACCCTACCAAGGTGCTGCTGTTGCCTGAGGCTGTGGAGAGCACAGGCGCAGCCATGTACAAAGGCTCACTTTATTACCAGCGCCGACGCAGCCGCACTCTGTTGCGCTATGACCTGTCCACCGAGAGCATTGCTGCCCGTCGCGACTTGTCCCACGCTGGCTTCCACGGCCAGTTCCCCTACTCCTGGGGAGGCTACACTGACATCGACCTGGCCGTAGACGAGAAGGGCCTTTGGGCCATCTACAGCACCAACAAAGCCAAGGGCGCCATCGTCATCGCCCAGCTTGACCCCCACAACCTGGAGGTGCTCAAGACATGGGAGACCAAAATCCGCAAAGTCACTGTAGCCAACGCCTTCATGATCTGCGGTCAGCTCTACACTGTGGCCAGCTATACGGCCCCTCAGACCACCATCAACTACACTTTCGACACGGCCACTAGCGAGGGCAAGGCACTGTCAGTACCACTGAAGAACAAATATGGTTACAACAGCATGATAGACTACAATCCAGTGCAAAGGAAGCTGTTTGCCTGGGACAATTATTACATGGTATCCTATGATGTACGACTAGGCAGGCAGCAATAGACACAATGAACCTGAGAAGACAAATCACACATACACAGAATAAGTAGCCTAATGCATTGTTTCAGTAACACTAGGCGCAATGTGCAGCACTAAATTCCCAAAAAATTAAGGCATAAACAATATTCTGAATTTAATTACAGACCAAGCGCGTCACAAATGCCATACTTTTTTTAAGCGTACATTAGGAATATTAAATATGAGGTAGGCCTAGTTCATAATAGAAGAAATATGAATATTTTACTAGAGTTTTTTTATTAGGCTTGTGCTGCCATTGTCTTTAAAATCTCAGTCCTTGCTGGATAAAAAATGACATCACTTCATGGGTGTCTATCGACGGGCGCCTTGACTGGACCTTGATTAGATTCTGTCAGATGTTGTTACTTTTTGCAACAATGGCAGCTTACGCGTGAAAGTCAATAAAGACAAACACATCTGGAGTGTTCCTTAAATTATGTAGCAAAGCCAATGATACAAGGCCAACTTGTATTACTAGTTAGACCAAACCTAAATCAATACAGTTCAGTTCCATGTCTGCTGAATATTTTTATACCACACCTGCAGGGTAGTTATACTTCTGAGAGGGTTCCCCAAGTAAGCGCAATGTGGTTTGGATGTCTAGAGTGCGCCACAACTGGGGTAATGGCGTGTATTTTTTTTTTGAAAGTGTTTAATAGTGATTGTGGTGCCCCCTGCAGGCTATTTGTATCAGTGGGAATTTTATTTTCTCTCAGTGGCAAGGTCCACATAAAGTATTTTTAAGAAAAAAATATTTTTCTACTTTTGCTTGTAAATCTTTTGTCTTGCGTGTTGTCATATGTGGCACTGAAAGGGATTTTAGGTGGTTGTTTATGCCAATTGTTGAAAACTGTCAAAGAGCTATATCGAGTCATTGTAATGGAAAACATGTACAAATCGCTTATCACACTTCAAATAGAAATATCCGTTTCTTCCCACCTCAAATTCTGCTGTTAATGATTTTTTTTCAAGCACAGCGAGACTAAGGCCTCCAGTTTGTATTACAATCATAAATGCTGTACAAATGCTTTAAATAAATATTATCCTTACCATGGGATTGAGGACTGTTTCTGCATCAGTAGGCCTACATGGTTTTAACAAGTGCGGCGCCTCAGAAGCACAGTTAATAGCAATACATCTGCCAAAGGCCCTACTTTAAACTGAACGGAAATTTTCCGTGCCCCTATTGCTATTGATTGGCATGGCAAGGCTATAAGTACGATCTCTGTTGTGGTCTATAACGAAGCATTTCAAAGGAAACTACAAGCATTGCGATAGGATCAGTGAAAAGGGTGTAGTTAGTATCTTAGTAAAAAGACGGGTGTTCTTTTAACAGCATATTATTTTATTAGTTTCTGTAACCAAAACAAGAGAATGTAAATAAGACATTTTAATACAGCGATTTAACCCCTGTACAATAAAACAAAACAAAAAAAAAGGATCAAACTAATCAATACCCCTCCATCCACCCCTTACTCGTGTGCCATCTTCTCCTTCCCACTGCGTGGGAGGCCCAGCCAAATTACCGTAAAGGGAGTACGTAGAACCCCTTTTACAGACTAGTGAAGCGGAGGGGGCGTGTGGCCTGGAGAGGTCAGATCAGAGGTCTCGTCAAAACAAAAAAAATGTCTTTTTTTTTTTTTTGCTCAAAACACACTTGTCATCCTTTAATCTTAACGGGCTCTTGTTTCCGTTTTTAATAATCAAAAACACGTACACTCTTCCTCCACACGATTCTCTGGCTCTTGCTGCATTACCCCACAAGCGGATGCTTTTCATCTAATCCCACAAAAATTAGAGATAAAAATGAGAAAGAACATAAGGATAATCAAACCCCTGACTGCTCACCCTAAGCCTAACACTGACCCTAGGTGCATCGGATCTGTTTCGTCTGGAGGGTCTTTTAGCACAAGGAGCAGCATGGGTGAGTGCAGGTGTTGGGTGGGGTGCAGATAGGTGAGAACACCAGGATTGGTGGAAAGAGCAGCTTGTGTCGTCTGTGTGTGTGTGTGTGTAGCCGCGTGAGAAAAATGACTGACTTTCTCTTCTCTTTCTCTCCAACACCAGTGGCTTGTGAGCAAACAGGAGTCTGGTGCTTCTTTACAACCCAGTAACCGTTCTATGAAATAAAAGAAAAAAAAAAACCAAACAAACAAACAAAAAAAAAACACAGGATTGTTTATCTTCCTGTTTATTGAGTTGATCAGTCATCTCAAGTTCATTTAGTGTGTTCTAAAGGGGGTATGTGGGCATTACCCAGGGTTTGCCTAAACCTTTGGCTAAAGGCAAGATCTCTCTCCTTCACTCACACACACACACACACAAACACCATAATGGAGCAGAGGCCAGAAAAACGGCTTCACGGTGAAGACTGCAAATCTTTCCACTAAACCAAATCACTTTAGTGGCTGCACCTTCATACATTTCCTAACTAGAAGGAAGAAAAAGAAAGCGCAATGATCTGGTTGCTGCTTGTTTAAAACTCCTCTGTGTGTGTGTGTGTGTGTATTGAAACTGTTATGCAATAAGGAGACAGAAGTGTGGGTGCCTTGGTAGGGCATGCGTGTGCTTGTGCATATGCACTTACACACACGCAGGTCATGAAATGCACCTCTTCCTCTTCTGACACTTCAGAGAGTGATCCAGCAACATTTCAACTCAGGCCAAGAGGGGCAGGATTGGGAGGAAGGGATATAAACATTACTAGAATGACATCTATTTTAAATAAACTGGCTGCTTAACTGCTACAAGCAGAATTTTACAGAAATAGAAGCCCCCTGCCTCCTTACCCTTGAGCAAGGGATTTTCTTGACAAGTGAAATAGGGCATGAAAAATGGGAGGGGAAATACATTTTGATATGAGAATCAGAAACAGCAGCAAATGAACTTGTTTTTCACCTCTGCTCCAAACCTGAACCCCCCACTAGTGCTAATCATCACACCCCCACTGAACACCTCTGTATTGTGAGAGCGTGAAGAGGCAGATCTTGACTGGAGGAGTGTTGGGAGTTGGAAGAGAAAGGGGGAGAGGAAAGGAGAGAAGAGGAGGAGAGAACAGTAGACGGGATAGAGAAAGGCTACAAGAGGAGATGGAGAATGGTGTGCACACAGTACTCCTCAGAGGGGGACAAAAAAAGAAACCTCACACTCATTTTATAGAGGAGAAAGAAAAAAAAAAAATGATTATGTGCACCCCAAAAACTGAACCACACCAAACCACCGCCCCCTTTATCACTTTCTCCATCTCCTGTGAGGTGGTTTTGGGGAGGTGGGTGTGTTTGCGTGTAGAATTTCCCCTCCTCTAGATTCACTTAAGCCATCTAATCTGTCCACGACATCCATCCATCCATTCACCATCTGTCCGTCAGTCCAACCCTTTCTGGTGGCTGGGGGCAGACAGAGGCTGGCGGGCAAGGCGTTGCGTTAGGGAGGGGAGGTGGGGTCTCTCTCCCTACTTGCCCTCCTCTGGCTTGATGGATTGGGGCTTGATGGGGCCCGTCCGTATGGGCTTGGCCGTACTCATTGGGGTGGGCTTGTCGGCTTCGGAGCGATCGGGTGGGCCGCCCTGGTGGTTAGGGGCCACGCTGTCCACGGGCTTGCCACTGCCCGAATCCATCCGGACCGCGGACTTGCTGATGGCCGCCTTCAGCTGCTGCTGCTGCTCCGAAAAAAACTTGTGGGTGGACTGCAGCACCTCGGCTCGTTGCTTAGCCTGACAAACACAAAGACAGAAAGACAAGGCAAGTGTTTCACGAGGCATCATTATACATTCATTTAATATGAGAAAGTTTAAGCACCGAAATTTCTATTGAAACATTTATGGAGTAATAGGAAAGACGTGGATGTGTTTGGTCAATTTTAACATCATCCCCATTTGGACTAAGAACTAATCTAAGCTATATGCTAACAAAACAGCATCGCACGCCAGAGCAATTGAGTGTACAGAGACGAGAGTATGCATCAACTGGTCTCAAGCTAAAGGAAGAAAATATGGAAAAACAATGGTGTAGTATTTTATCCATTTTATCATAACACTATGATACATAGTCTATACCAGTGGTCTCCAACCTTTTTTGCCCAAAGATGACCTCCAACAGACAATGTGTGGATTTTTAGCGGGGGTTTATTGGGACTTCTTCGTTCTCTTTTGGAGTACACAGCGCCAGTTCTTGCATTGTTCTTGGAACTACAGTTTTACCGCGCTCCCATAAAATGAATGAAATCTACTTCCATAGGTCTATATTTGCGGTAATTTTGCCAGAGCACAAAAGATCTACTAGGAAAGGCTTTAAGATCGATGGCTTGGCAACCACTGGCCTTTATACATAAAATAAAGCAAATACAACATGTTAGAAACCGTATGGAATTAAAAAAAATCTTACTCATTCTCTCTAAACAACCCTAACACTTATTGAACACGTGTCAAAGCCACACTGGTTTTGAATTGCGCCTGTATCCAAATACACATGGTGTTTGGACCTCACCTTGAGATCCTGCTCTGCTGCCTTCATGGCGGCCTGTGAGCCCCGCGGGGCGAGGGGAGGTCCAAGGGGCCCCCGTGGAGGGTGTTGGGGCCGGGGGTGAGGCATCAGGCCAGTGTTCATAGAGGGCGACATTTGGGGAGCCATTGGGTTCCGCGGCACCCCTCCAGGGAAGGAGTTAGAGTGCGGGGGGCGCACAAGCGGAGACACCAGACTGGGCTGAGACAGAATCTGTCACAAAAAAAAGCAAAAAAAGAAGCTTTAGGTTAGGGCTGGGCGTTTTAACGAAAAGTAATCGTAATCAACATTCAGAACCCCGCTATGTTACGTTATTCCGCCGGCATGTCAAGCATGGAGAGCTTAAACACTGAGACAACTCGGCAACAAGCCGAGTACCAAAGAAAACATTGATGTTCAATAAATAATCATACATAGTAGATACGCTAGTGTGTTTCCTTCAATTATTTTAAAATCAAGTAATGCACCCTTCAATTAAAAAAAAATAAAATAAAATAAATTGTCATTTGAGAGCATATTTACTGTACAAAACTTGTCAGTGAACTATGAGGGCAAAAAAAATAATTAAAATAATTGTTCATTACTCGTAATTGAGATAAAATGTTAAATTAATCGAGATTTAGATTTTAGACCAAATTGCCCAACCCTACTTGAAGTAGGCTCCTTCATTTAAAGCAACACAAAACATAAACTAGTCAACTGCATACAACAGAAAATGGAAATGATTCATCCACTGTGGTATCGGATTCCATCAGTCGGCATGTAATGGCCCGGGCTTACGCCCACTCCTCAGAGGTGTGTGGGAGGCCTGCAGCTTCGCTCCTTACCTGTGGGTTGAACTGTCCAGGGAAAGGCTGGGCGATGCGCATCCCACCGGAACCAGACTGGAACTGCTTCTGGTACAGCATGCTGTTCATCTTACTGGACTGGCTGCTGGGGCTAGTAGAACTCGCCCTGTTGGGAACACCAAGGGCACACGTGCCGTCTTTAATTCAGCCGTCATAGTCGGCAAACCAACAGCCAAGGACCCACTTTGCCACCTTCACGTAAATTTAGCTTCATGCATAGTTTATGGTTTGAAAAGGTCAGGAAACCACTGTGCAAACAGCTGTTGGGTACAGGCCGGTGTGCAATTTTGATGGACAGGACAAACTGATATGTATGTATACATGATGTGTGCACTTAGACAGACCTGTAAGGGCTCGATGTGGGTGTAGTGCTTCGTGCGCTGACAGGGGGTGTTCCAGGCTTGACATCCATTCCACCGCCAAACAGCTTCAGGTCCATCTCGCACATCTGCACATCCAAGAGTAGAGGGGATCAGGAGTTGCCATAGGCTTAACAATCAGTGTGAATCACACCTTTGGCAGGTGTCAAGTGACAGGGTGTGAGAACAGCAGGCGGGCGTTTACCTTGCTCGAGGGCGGCATCATGTTGTGAGTGTTCTGTCCGATGAGGCTGCGGTACGACTGGTTGGTGGGGGGCTGGCGATTCAGGCTGGGCGGCTGCGCTTGCGGGGGCGTTGGCGGCAGGGACTGGGGCAAGGCCAGCAGGGGCTGCCCACCTCCAGAACCAAAGTTGGGCAAAGACAGCTGGGAGCCTGGCAGAGGCACCGTCACCTAACGCGAGAATAGTGTTGTAAGACACACACATATTTATGATGGGTTAAAATCCCCAAGCACAAATTAGGAACACAACTTCCATATTTTTGCCCCTAATTTTTCATGAATTTCTCAACATGTATGCATATGTATCAGTATATATAAAGGGTAGACAAACCTGCTGGAGACCAGAGCTGGGGCTCTGTGTGGAGCTGTAGTAGCTGCTCTGGGTGTGCTGCTGCACTTGTCCCGAGTACAGATTCGAGTGCTGACTCATCCCCTGACGTGCCTGACAAACACACAACACGAAACATGCAGCCATCAGTTTTTATGGCAAGTGGAAACCATGCAGACAGCCATGGCAGATTAGAGTAAGATCAATTCTTGGGATACAGGCAAAACACCTAGACATTTATATAAAAAAAAAAACCAAGAAAAAAAGAAAAAACAGATCCAGCCTTGGACAACAACTGTATTTGATGTGCCAAAGTCAAAGTCAGTGTTATTGTCAATTTCTTCACATGTACTAGACATACAAAGAAATCTAAATTACGTTTCTCACCGTCCCTTGCGTAAATTAGACAGACAATACAAGGCATAACAAACAAACAGTGGACAGCCACAATAGAAAATATGTTCTAACCACTACAGAGGTACAGTAGACAGACAAGACAGGACAGACAAATATGTGCACAGTCCTAATCACTATGTGATCAATAATGCAACGTTACCTGCAGCAGGTGAGTGTCTATGAGCTGTGAGCCACCCATGCCCGAGGGCTGGTTGAGCTGCGGCTCGAACAGAATGGGGATGTGCTGGGTGCTGGAGGTCTGCTGGAAGGCCAGGCTAGACTGAGGCTTGCCTAACTCCGGGGGCTGCACACCAGGGTAGCTGTGAAGCGCTGTGCCGGAGAGCATCATGGGAGAAGGCTGCGACAGGCTGTTCTGCATGAAGGGCTGCTGGGACCTGGGACCATGAGAGGTAGAAGGTTATAGCCGGCACTGTGTTTCAGTCTTCTGACAATACCCAACAATACACCTCCATTCCAGCTGGCCAAACAAACAGCATTAGTATCATCAAGAGCACCATACGCCAGAGAAGAAGGGAGAGGCAGCCGTACCTGTAGGGCGGTATGGAGGAGCTGAAGAGATCCTGGGGTTGGGAGACAGGAGGACCAGTGCTCAGACCTAGCTGAGGCTGGTGCTGCGGCTGGCCCTGCAGGGGCGCGTAGATTGGGATGGGGATCTGCTGCACAGCCGTTGGCTGGTGTGTGTGTGTGTGTGTGTGTGTGTGTG
>JAGFZM010000205.1:520700-600700 GCA_017657215.1 Limnothrissa miodon
TTGAATTGGCTTGAACACCACTAGAAAAAAAAAAAAAAAAAATAAAGGATGGAAGGGAGGTGTACTTGGCATAAAAGACAACGTTCAAATACAACACCAATAAAACAATTTAACTGTAGCAGCACATCAGTTTGGGTGTCATGAGTTATGATTGTTTTAGCAACACTTTTAGAGCAGTCTAAATGTAATGTGTCGCTTTGTACTGTAGCCTACATTGTCATCAGAGCAGCCTTGCCCAGAGACAGCTCTACAGCACGCCTCATTAGGAGCTGCACTAGGGAGCACTCATCCTGGCACTGGTTATTCGTGTGCGTGTGTGTGTGTGTGTGTGTGTGTGTGTGTGTGGACAGACAGCACAACCTCCAGAGAACCTAGCTCTTGGACACGTGGTGTGTGGGATGTGTGTACAGAGAGATTCAGAGAAGTAGCACACTGAAAACAGTGAGAAGGAATGACTAACAAAAAAAAAAAGCTGTGAGGGAAAGAGAAAGGTTAGGGCGTATAGAGGGAGAGAGAAACAAAAATGGGTGATTTGGAAAGCAGAGAGAAAACAAAGAGAGAGTGAGCAAGCGAGAGATGGAAAGTGAGAGAACGAGAGAGAGGAGGGAAGAGAGCGAACAGACTGAGGGGGTTCACCTGCTGCAGACTGGGAGACGAACACCTGTGGCGTCTGCTGCTGCTGCTGTTGCTGAGACAACAGGGAGGGCACGCAGCCCAGCTGGGAGAAGTTGCTGCTGCCCACTTGCAGCTGCTGGGGCTTCACCTTGCAGATGTTGGGAGGGTCTGAGGCCGAGGTGGTCTTAGTGCCCAGGGAGGAGGTGGTGTACGTGCCCGTTCCTGAGGGCCAGGAGAGGGAAACAAATGCCATCAGCACCTCATAGAAACGTCACTATTTCACACATGCATATATGCTTTACTACAAACTGTAATTTCTCAAATGCAAGAGACACCATGTATTAACCACAGGCCAATGTTTATGCAAACTTAATGAAAAAAAATGTATGAACTTATATCAACTCCACTGTAAACATTTAACGATTTATTTAGAAGGCCATCATTTCATTAACTGTGCCCACATTTAAACAGTAGGTAAAGGACCAAGTTAGTCAAACAAGCAAAAGGGTCCCTCATGCATGGTGCCATCATAGTGTGTGTGTGTGAGTAGAGCTCTGACCCACCTATGCTTACACCCAAGACATTTAGTATAAAATAAATTAATATAGTTAAGTTGATAAATTAACACAAGATAAGGAAGAGTTTATGGTAAGTGCTTGGCAAGTGCTCAGTGGGTCAGGGAAGTAAAGTACTCTTCAAGGAAAATGGATTAAGCATTCTTCATTCATCTCCCTAGTTACTGTTCCTACAGATGGAATGAGGGAGCTCTTCAGTGGTAGGGAGTTTTCTAAAGTGGTGGATGGTTTACCTGAAAGGGAAGTGCTTGGCGTGACTGAGGCCACAGGGATCTGAGGCATGGAGGCACTGGAGAAGGAGCTAAAGGAGGCGCTGCCGGCTCCTCCTCCGCTAGTGATTGGGGAGGCCGAGGAGGTCACAGGGGAGCTCTTCTCTACTAGGCTGGGCGAGTTCTCCCAAGCCTTGCGCGCCGACTCCATCTGGGGCGGCAGAAAAGAGGCGGCATTAATGAGGTAAGCTAACTTTGGGTTATCATATGCAAGACTACTTAGATGAATGTACTAAGAGAAAAGTGTATGTGTGTGTGTCTCCCTACCTTGAGTGTCAAGTCTACAGTAGCAGGGGAGACAGTAGTGAGGCTGGAGCTCTGCTGGAGGGCTTCTCTCCGAGGCAGAGGCAGTGAGTGAGGAAGGGCCACCTGGACCAAAAAAACAAACAAACAAACAAACAAAAAAAACCCCCACACATCCGTTTCATTTAAACACTTCATCCAAGATAAACTACATTCTTGGGGCGGGTTTCCCCAAATCATCTTAAGCCTACATAGTTTGTAATGTCTCTCAATGTTTGAGGTTCAGACAATTACCTAAACCATCACTGTTTCATCATAAAAATAAATAATAAAAATAAAATAAACTTACTGAGACTTAGAAGTGATTCATAGATCAACAGTGAGTGTAGGAAACACAGAAAAGCTAAAGAAATAAAGCTCTTCAAAACCAATCGTAAAGAAAATGATCAGTGCAGGATCCAAAGGTCAAACTGAGGTTTTTTTTTTTTTTTTTTTTACTGGACACATAACCACACAGTGGTATAAATGTGTTACACAGTACACAGTGTGTCTGTGGATGCATGTGTGTGTGGAAACTCACATTGGCCACAATGCTCTCCTCCATCTTACTCCCGGCAGTAGGGACGTTATCAGCCAGAGAGGAGGAGGGGGTGGTGTAGTCCGTCACAGACTCCTGCCGGGACAGAAAAAGGGCACCAATGAAATTAGCTACCAGGTTGTCATCAGATCTATTCACAGCCAACACAAGGACAAAATCTCATCCTTGACTGAATAAAGGGACTACAGTATAGAGGTTGATGGCTACTGATGGCAACTTTCTTCTTTCAACATCAAAGGGTTTTGCAAATTTGTTTCAGCAGTTAGTAATCAGAAAATACCATGCTATGGATGAGACAGAACATGAGCAAACATGATGTATAAATAACTTCTTGTATAAATAACTTGTAACTTTTTTTTAGCAACCTCTAAATTGCCAGTCAGTCACACCATACAAAGCACACAGCTGGCATTTTATTTTAAAAATGGGAAAATATTAGTAAATGCAAAGCAAGTAAGAAATGGACTCAGCTTGGCAAAATCAAGAACTGCTGCACTTGACTAACTTAGCTGCTGACACAGCAGAGGCTCACCTTTGAGCTGCTGGAATATTCTGCAGAGGGAACCGTTATCATGCCCTCGATTTCTCCCCCAAGCTCAGGCACCTTGGTGTCCTTGTTGGGGGAGTTGGAGTCCCGGTCCCTGCTGCTCCCTGGAACGCCCTTGTCCAAGCCCTCTCCGTCTGACTGGCGGCCATCTTTAGCCTTGCGGTTCTTGAGCGAGCGCTCCTTGCCAATGGGACCCGGCTTGTACTCTTTTTGCTCTGGGGGAGCGATCTCTGGGAGCTAAGAGAAGAAAAAAAAAGCGGGTAAAAGAGGGGAAAAAGGAAAACAGGTAGGATATGTGGAGGCAAAAAAGAGGGATAAAACAGCATGGAACAAACACAAAAACATTGTGACATTGTGATAACATTTTTAGGAAGAATTTGAACCTGATTATGGTTTAGTGATACAACGGCATTTAAACGTCATGACTGATCCTGTTAGGCACCTTTTGAGGCTTGATGGGACCGGCGCGGGGCTGTTTCTGTCTTTGCTCTTTGGGTTCAGGTAGTTTGTTCTCAGAGCCCTTCTCCAGCAGGGCTGGCACTCCATCACTGTCTGTGCTGCCCGCTGAGGACGGGGCACCAAACTGGATGCTGTCCATTCCCAGTTCCACTCCAGTGTCTGTGCTGGCCTTCACCCCCTGATGGAGACACAACAGATACTATTTAATTAACGTGCCCATAGAATGTCAAACCACATTTACCATGTTATTGTTGAATATAGGTAGCTTACAGTATCCAAAGGACCATAGCAAAACTTCAACTGCGTTTTTGTACCTTGACCAAGCCAAATAAATGGTTCCACAAGGCAAGCTAAAAACTGGATGCTTTAATTTTGCATCTCTGTTTAGGTGACTTGTGCACAGCATAAAGCAGCATCTCGTTCATGATTGCTGATTATGACTGTAAAAAAGTCTATGTCTAATGGTCTATTAACAAGTTATTGGGTGTTGTAGACACTGGGACACACTGAATGCCAGATGGCTTCTCACCTCAGGAGTGACTGTCCCAGTGAAGGAGGTGAGTGGTTTGTTCCAGGCACTGACAGAGGGGGGCTGGGGGGGACTGATGGGTCCCACTGCAAATGGAAGTGGTCGTGAGAAGGGTTTCCTTGTTAGGGAAGTTTCGTTCATTTTGCAGAGCTCAGTTAAGGTAAAAAGTAAATGTGTACACACACAGATGCAGATTTAGGCACTACTCACATTTCTTAACATCTGAGAGGACTGTAGACCCTGCCACCTTATTCTCCCAAAGCTCGGTGCCGAGGGTGCTGTGTGTCTGCGTCTTAGCTGTAGGGAAGTCCACTGCGGCGGGGGGCAGTGGTACGGTGCCCTCGTGAGGTTGAGGGGAGCTGGTGGGCTGGGTGGCGGGCTGCAGGCCATGCTGGGACACAGAGATGGCAGGCTGGGGCTGCGGAGGATGGGCAACCTGAGGCTGCTGCTGCGGTTGCTGTGGAGCTGAGGGGGCTGCCTGGCTCTGCTGTGAAGCCTGCTGCTGCTGCTGTTGTTGCTGTGGCGCCTGCTGAGATCCCTGCTGCTTCTTGGCAAAGCGAGGGGGCAGCTTGGAGCCTCCACTTCCACGACCTTTCTCCCCAGAACCCTTTTTGCTCCAGTTCTGTGGAAGTACCATAGACTACATGGTGTGCTTGTTTTGCATACATCATTTCAAACCCCCTCAAATTTCTATAACAGGTTGCAGGTTAAAGTGCTCGCAGGCACCATCAATCAGGTAACCCCTACAGGCAATGAGTGTCTAAAGCCCAGAATGACCAGTACCTGTACAGTCTGTTCCTCTTTTTTCCTCCTCTCCTCGTCCTGCAGGCGTTTCTGCTGCTTGCGAGAGACCACCTCTGTGAAACCGTCATCATTGGCACTCGACTGGGGGTCCTCTAGTGTCGTAACTTCAGGGTGGTCGTCAATAATAACCACACCTGCAGGACACGTGAGAGAAAATCCATTTTTTTCAGCACTGTCACAGAATGCACATCTTTACAGTGATGGCTGGATATCAGCTATCCTTGCATCCTCCAGCCCACAACACAACCTCTGCACCACCACACCCACAGATATAGATACATTAAAGGCCCACTATGCAACATTTTTCATTTAATTAATCCGTTTCAGATCTTTTGGAGGCTAAAATGAGTCATTACACCTCGAACGAACGGTATAGAATGCGCCACCGTGGCTTATAGCGGTAGATACAGCACTTGCAATGTTCAGCAAAGCGGACCGCCTCCAATAGAATGCAGTGCAATACAATGCAATACAGCGTTCTAGAGGGAGCTTGTGAGAGAGAAAAACAGAAGGTTGCTTAGCCCTTCTTTAAGGAAAAAGCATCAATTTAACATAGTTAAATTTGGTCAACATTGGGATTTCTAATCAATTCAAATGCTGGTAACAGTGACACTGGTCTGAGGGCACTTACTGGCGTAGTTGTTGAGGTCAAATTGGGACAGGGCATCAACCTTCTCCTTGGGTTTCTTGGCAGCATGTCTGGCCTCCTCTTTGCGGCGAGAGGCCGAATCTTTTCCAGGTTTCTGGCCAGCACCTGCCTGGGCAGACTCTGGGTTCTGGGTAGCAGCACTGCGAGAGGGAGAGGGGGAGACAGAGAGCCCAGTCACTGACTGAGATACACACCTCAATTTGAGGACATTTGATGCTGGCCAAAGGGATAGTGTGACTTCTAATTTGTCCTGACCAAACGTGTTAATCGACCGAGAAGAGCTTTGAGGAAAGACAAGTGGCAGAGAGGATATTAGATGAGCACTGTCAAGCTAGGCCATGATGAAGCAGGGGGGACAACTAGCTAAAAATACTCTCTGCTGGAGTCTAAATTTGGAGATCCAGAGTAAAGGAGAAAAAAAAAAGAATCACATGCAAGCAATTATCAAGGAAGCTCCTGGGAGCAGTTCAGATGACGGACAGAAATACAAAGTCACTGTGGTCGACAGACTGTTCAGGACAGACAGAGTGTAAGAGACGCATCATCCAAACATCTCATGCAAACTACATACACAGCAAACAGCTTGTGTCCATTTCCAGGCTTTCATTACTACAGTACAGATTTAAATCAACTCAAAGGCTTTTGGTGCTGGTCCAAAAGGGAAATTTTTTTTTAGGATGATTGCAGAATGATTGTGCTTATTTATTGCATAATGTCACATTCTACAGAGAAACTTTGACCATATATATATTTATATATTGCTGGTGTAATGATACAATCAGTGTGTGTATATACGCAGACACATCTGATTTAAGCATTAATCCGTATTTAAAATTCTGAAATCTACGTTTACATGCTAAAGGAATCAGATTTATTTAAATCCATTGATTCGTTAAACAGAATCTAGTGGACGGTTTCATTTGTGAACTCCAACTGTAATCAAAGTAAGAGTTACATAACAGAAAAAAATCTGATTCCGATCAGAATTAGAAAGAATATAATTTTATCCTCGTCCCCTACTCACCTTTTTCGGCCTCCTTTAGTGCCAGAGCCTCCTCTTCTCTCGCCCTTGCCCCCTCCATATCCTCGGCCTGCCTTGGCACCGCTGTTTCCCCTGCGGTTTTGCCTGTCCACAGGCCTCTGGCTGGAGAAGCTCCTCTTAGCATTAGCTGCTAGCTCGCGCTTGGGGCCAACCCCTCCCTCTGTGGGGCTCTTGCTCTGGGGCGCTGAGCCCTGAGAGGCAGAAGGTACCGAGGTCATGGGAGTGGTGGCTGTCACAGCCGAGGAAGAGGAGGGTGCAGTGGGGGCCGATGCGGCCTCCAGCGCTCCTTTCCTCTCCTCACGTTCCCTCCGCTCGTTGAAGTCGCTGCTTTCTGAGGCCGTCTCCCACTCCTCGTTGGCCTGGTCAGACGAGTTTTGATTGGACAAGTCGGGGGACTTGGTGCCGGCGGCTGTCACAGAGGTGGCGGCGACGTCGGAAGGCAGCACAGCATCAGTGGAGGGCAGCTCAGGTGGTGTGGCAGTGGCCGTCGACGTGGCTGGGGTGGCGGAGCTGGTGGCAGAAGTCTGGGGCAGGGTAGGTGTGAGAGCAGCATTCCCCTCAGGGAGGGTGACTGGGGTGCCAGGGGCTTTGGAAAGAGTCGGAGACACCGCAACGGGTCCTGAGCCCACCGATGGGACCTCTCCAGCCATCACGGCCGCCTCACGCTCCTTTAGCCGTCGGAAGCGAGGAGGTTTGTCTTGTCGGGGGGGGCCGTGCAGGTCGTGGCCTCCTGGGCCTCTCCCTGCTGTTCTGCGCTCCCTCGCCAAACTTCTTCCCCTCGTATTTTGGCAAGCGCCGATCTGACGGCGGGTTGTCCATGCGTGACGTGTCTGCGTCCTCTGGCCGGAAAGTCTCCATCGGCTTGGAAGGCCACTGGGAGGATTCCCGTACTCCAGAGCGCCTGAGAGGGGCTGACCTGGGAGCTCCTCGCTCCCTTGCACCGCCCCTCCTGCTGTACAGTCCACCTCTACCCCGTCGTGTGGGCTCTCCTTTGGGCAGGAAGCCAGGTTTGGGCCTACCCTCTTCATCCTTGCCTCCACCTTTGTCAGAAAAGTTTGTGGCACCGAATGGGCCTCCACCTTTGGGTCCAGAACGTGACTCTCCAGGAAGCTCCCGTCTGAGTGGGCGACTGGGCTTTGTGCTGTGCTCGCGATCTGAGGCACCCGTGTCGCTGGCCGACTCGTGGCCCTCGCTCTCCGAGTCTGTGTCCGAACCCCGTCTGCGCCTGCGCTTTGGTAACACCTCAAAGTCTGAGCTTTCGCTGCGCGTCTCACTCTCCTCTCGACAACGCAGGCTAGCAGCATGAGAGGAACTGAGGGCCAGGTCTGAGCGCGAACGCGGCTCCCTGTAAGGGTACTCTCCCTTGCTACGGCCTCGGCTGCTGCGCCCCCTCCCGCTATAGCTGCCCCTGTAGCTCCGGCCACGAGAGTAGTATTCTCCTCTGCCTCGGCCTCGCAAGCTGGCATCCACCGGCCAGTCCCGGTCCCGGTCCCGGTCCATGTCTTTTTCCCTGTCCCGATCTCTCTCTCTCTCCCGTTCTCGCTCCCTCTCCCGTTCCTCACGCCGGTAAGCCCGGGGAGGCAGGTTAGATTCTTTTCGAGATGGGAGTTTAGGTTCGGGGTGCTTGTCACTGCCAGCTGGCTTGTCCGATTTGTCGTCTGGGATGTTTGCAGCTGAAGCACCTGCAGCCAGCTGCGGGTCTCTGGCTTTGGTGACATTGCTGGGTGCCCCATCGTCAGTCTCGGCGGACGATGTCTCCCTCTTGCCATCCTTCTCCACCGAGGGCTTCTGTCCTTCCAGCACAGCTGCTGCAGCGGAGGAGGGGGGCTTGCTGCTGCCACCACTGCTGGACTCTTTCTTGGAGCCGCGGTCCCCTCTCTCATGCCTCTCCTCACGCTCTTTCCTCTGTTCACGCTCCTCCTTCATGTCGCGCAGGACAGGCTTCTTAATGGGGCCTGAGCGCCGCAAAGGTCGCTCTCCTCCAGCTCCACCACCACCCCCCTCCCTCCTGCCTGAGGCAGAGTTCCGTGAGGCCCAGCGCGTGTCCACCTTCTGCTTGCTGGGCGCTGGCAGCGGAAGCTTGTCCGCTTTGTGCACGCCCATGTCAGCAGCTGGAGGGGTGGAGCGGTTGCTGATGCTGGACGGTCCAGGTCCGTACGGTTCCCTTTTGGGTTTCTCGTCCAGTCGTTCGCCGGCATCAGGCAAGTCCAGAGGCTTGGTCGCGAGGATCACACCGTCGAAGCGTGGCTCATCAAGCTTGAGCGAGTGGCTGGATCCCTGGGAGAAGCTCCTCTTGAGCACGGCCTTGCTCAGGGCCTCCACATTCTCTCCGCCAGGATGGCTAGACTCCTCAGACTCGAAGGAGGGAACCACAGCTCCTCTGTCGGCCTGCAGCAGGCCCGGAACCTCCTCAGGCCCATGACTGAAGGCTGCAGACAGCGGCTCCGACGGGTCCCTGAAGAAGTCATTCTTGCTTCGGGGCTCCAGGGGGCTGAGCTCTTGGGAGTAGACAGAGGAAAGACCCCTTTCCAACTCAAGACCAGCATCCAGTCTGCCACAGAGAGGAAAAATAATGAATAACAGCACTGAAACCATCCAAATGATTGGCCATCCAATATTGACTGCAAAAGATTAACGACTCAACACCTCTCAACATAGATAGAACAAACAGAACACCATGGTCCTGTAGGATGAATTGTAGACCTAGTGGGGATGTCAAGGTGTTTGTCTGTTCTTACACACCTTGGTTCCTTGCCGTCCTCTCGGCTTTTGGGTGAATGGGTGAGTGGGGCGGCTGAGGGCATAGATTCTGTTTGGGGGTATGAGTCAGAACCCCACACCATGCGCGGCTCATTGGGCAGGCCATGCTCTCGGATGGGGCGCGTCAAGTGATCAAAAGAGTCTGAGCCTGACGGGCTGCTGTCAGCTGGGTCTCTCCGTACCAACTGCTTTGGGGGAATCCTCCCAGCTAATGGGGGCAAAGAACAACAAGTTAGATATCTCACATACACACACATGCACTTACACCACTTACCATCAGTATTCATTTCACTTTGCCCAAACAAGGAGCAGCGAGTGACTGTTAACCTCCACTACTACATATAAAAAATGATAAATGTAATGATCTACAGATAAAGAATTTGAACGTATTGAAACATCCTTAAATTTTAACTCCACTGAACAAAGCACCAGTGACCATGCACTGCTACAAATACTGTACTAGCTACTCCATGGGGTTAAAAAAAAAAAAAGAAAAGAAATAAAATAAATAAAAACGAGCAGTCAGATCCAGGCCGATGTTACCTGGGTGCACGGGTGGCATGTCCATGGGCGGCCGTCCTGACATCATGCGGGGGTCCATGTAGGACTGCATCATGAGCCAGCGTGGGTCGAAGCCCATGGAGGGCAGGTGCTGGGGGTGTGGGCCCAGGGGCTGGTACAGGGAGCGGTGCTGGGGAGGGGGCACCCCTGCTCCAGAGGGCGACACTGGGCCGCCACCCCCCTGCTGCTGCTGCTGCTGTTGTTGTTGCCATTGCTGTTGTTTAAGTTGCTCCTGACAAGAGGAGGCAAGCATTAGAGATCTGCCAGTATGCCATTGTGCGATTATAGAGTGCTATTATTTCTACTGTACACACAATGTTTCACAAAGTGAAACTTTATCATTGTAAGCACGTGTGGTACAGTCAGTAGCACTGGTAGTACCTGCTGCCTGAGGAAGCGAGGAGGCAAGGACTTCTGGAACTGTTTGGAGTAGCCCGAGTTGAGCGAGGGCCGGACGGCTGCACCAGTCTCCCCCTCTGCTTCTGTAGGCTGCAGAGAAGAGTCCTCAGTGCTAGAGGGGTCGAGCCGGGTCATTGAGAGTTGAGGCTCCTCAACTGTACCTGCACGCACGTGCACACACACAGAAAATGGGATTAATACCAAAAGGCCCGAAAATGCCTAATTTCTATCCATAAAGGCATAATGTAATAGTAAGTAAGATATTTGTAAGATCCTGCAAGACCGGAGTTAGATATTTCTGTAACCCATGAGAACATCAAAACCACCCAAGCATCCACTAGCATGCATCTGTGCCTAAGCATGTGCATACCTCTGCACTCATCTGAGCTGAAGTAATCTCTCATTGGCTGCCTGTCAGGCTGCAGCTGGGGCTCGTCCCCAACTCCAGTGCTGATGCCGCCGCCACACTCCACTTGCTGCTCCACTGGGGCCCTATGGACTGGCGGGGTGGGCTGCCGTGGGGCAAAATGCACTGCAGGGACCACAGCCTCCTCCTGTGTGCAAGCCTCGGGCCTATCGAGGGCCGGCGATGCAGCAAGAGGGGTCCCGTGCGATGCCTGCTGCTGCTGGGGTGGGGGCTGAGGGGTTGGTGTGTCAGTCCGGGGGCCCGATGCGTCCTCGTGGCCGTCGCCGGCACTTGGGGTCACGGCAGAGGCGCCATGCTTGGGTTCCGAGAGGGGCGCAGCACCAGGACTCGTGCCGGGCGCTGGCCGCAGCTTCTCGTTGAGCCTCTTGAGCTTCTCGGCGCAGGCGGCCAGCCGCTGCTCCTCCATGCGGCGCTCCTCCTCTTCACGCCGGCGCCGCGCACGCTCCACCGCCTCCGACAGCTCAGTTTGCTTCTTGCGCTTCTGCCGCCACGCCTCCGAGTCCTCCTCGCTGACAGGGGGCTTCGCCACTCTGGGCCCACTGACACCTGATGGCCGGCCCGCTGCCTGACCCTAACAAACACAAGGACAGGGTTGCTGGCGGGTTAATAAACACTTACCCATCTACACACACTGGCATTACAAAATCAGGCTGGTGTTACCAATCATGTCTGGAATACTACACAGAGTGCTCTTCAGCTCCTCTATCTAACAAAAACACATGACAAAAGTGGGCTTCACATGAGGAAGTGAATATAAAGCATTGTTCATCACCTGGTAGTCGCGAGGTGCTCCCTTGTACTGGGCCATGCTGCCTGGTGAGGGAGCTCTACCGTCGCCAGAGTCTGTCCATGAGCCTTTGCTCCCCCTGTCCTCGGCCCCCTCCTTCCAACCCTCCTGGCCGTCAGTGGGCCTGGGTCGCATGCGGTCCACTTTACCAATCCATTCCCTGGAGGAATGCAACAGAGAGAGGGGGAAAATGACATCAGACCAAAAACACAGTGAGATTGACAGCCCCTGAATTATTTCTATTAACACAGTCAAAATAGTACACTGGACCAGCATTTTCATACCTTAAGTAAACTAAAAACTTGGACAATGCATACATGTATATGAAGTGTTCTTAAAAGCAGGCAGGCAAACAAGGACAGAGAATCTCTGAAAGGCTTACCAATTCTCTCCTTTCTCCTTGGCTGCTTGGTTTTCCTCGTCGTCGCTGAAGTTGAGTTTTTCCGTGTAATCCACCTCCATCTGGGCTCCTGGATACCAGACAAAGCAGGGCACGCAGTCAGACACAACATTTTACCATCCAATGTGCTGCCTGCTTATGGGGCATTTAAAGCAGCTATTCTTATATAACTGCACGCTGTCTACTTCTGTACTAAATTCTAATCTGCACATCCCTGGGGTGCCAGCTCACTGGGGGAAGAAAAAAAAAAAAAACTCAATTCTCTTTTGTCTCGTTTCCCTGTGGTGTGTTGAGAACTACGTGTGATGTCTTCAAAACCTCCTTGTGTCTCCCTGCGGGTGGAAGCAGAGGAGAGGAGAGCAGACCCGAGAGCAGACAATCAGCAGCCCCACTCACCTGCCCAGCCCTCGTCAGCTTCTGTGTCCAGGTTGTCCAGCTCCTTCAGGTCTGTGGCACTGATAATGGAGGGTCGGTCGGGATCCTGCTGCCATGACTGTGGCGGTCTTCCAGCTGACCTGGGGCCCCTGGTGGGAGAGAAGAGAGGGGGACAAACACAATAACAACAGATTAAGATGTGCAACATAGACATATTCTTTGTCCACAGCAAAAAATAAAAAAATAAAAATCTGAATGCAATTATAGACAGGTATGGTTTATTTCATGGGAGTTGGAAATTTTATTTTCTGTTGACTGGCCACTCTGAGGACTGTGTCTAGAACACACCACATGAGAATCATGAGTGGCAGGTTAAGGCGCACAGCAACCTTATCTGTATTCCATTACAAGGGTCAATGATCAAGGATAGGCCTGGGGTTTTGCCATGCCATTTGAAATGTAGGTTAAGGTTGCTGTGAGGCTGTAAACAATAGACAGCCAGAGGAAACAAAGACGGATACATTTATTGGGTTAAAATATATACTCATCACATGAGTGGATTTCAACTGTTTCGAATCATCTACCTTCTGATTATTATTTTTTTTATTTTTATAAAAAAGGCACATTAATGGTAAGATATCCAGAAAAGATTTGGAACAAGATTTGAACATTTAAACATTTACAGCATTTACATATCATGATAATAACCAAAAGAAAACAAAAGAAAACAGATAAATACTGGAGAGAATACCCACTTTGATCCATCTTGTGGCACAGGGTATCTGAAATTCGCTTGCATGGGTGCAAAAGGCATTTGAGGGTAGGCATGGAACATCTGTACAAGACGGAGGAAATCCAATGAGAAATACTTTTTCATTCAGTAACTACAATAAATAAAAACTGTTCAGCCAACTCCCTTAATATTCTTGTACCTCTGCATAAATGATGGCACTTACATAAGGGGGCATCATTCCCCGGAACTGGGCATGAAACTGTGGGGGCACGCTGCCTGGGGGCTGTTGCCCTCCATTGAGTTTGGGCTGGGGGGCGGGTGCAGGGACCCTGTCCCACTTTCTGCCCTCGCCCGGGGCCACTTTGCCCGTTTCTTCTGAGTCAACTGTGGGGGATGGGGTGGAGCGTCCCACCCCACCCTCCTCGGGAGGCTTGCTGTCCATCTCTGAGGGGCTGGGAGCTGAGTTTAGATTCCTGCCCCCACCCTCTCGCCAGCTGCCAACATCTGTACCAACAGAGGGGGAGGAAAAGGCCCACAATTCAGAACAGAGATGAAAGGAATCAACTATAGACCAATTACCCCCACACATGAACACATGGACTAATTAAAGCCTCTATGTGTAGGATTTATCTTCTATTTATCTTTGTCTTTTATTAAAAATATATTTTTTATTTTAAAAATATAATGTAAAACGATGGTAATTACCTCCATGAATAAATTGTAGTGTTCTGGTAAACTTGGTAATTTCCATTTATATATAGATATGGCTGGGGACCAAAGAAGAATATCCATTTTGCGCCGCCATTTTCAAAAGTACGGGTTCTTGTAGGGGAGAGCAGTATCGTATATTCAGCTCCGCCTTTCGCGTTTCCGCTCAGAGACTGAGTAGCAGAAACTGAGATAAGAGCGAGCGAGCGAGCGAGCGTTCGGCCTCCGTAGCAAGAAATTAGAATTGTGGGAAGGGGAGGGCTAATACATTTTATTCAAACGTATGCAGTATACCACTTCGCCGATAGATGGGGAATTCTGATACGATCCTACACATACAGGCTTGAACACATGATGAAACCAACTCAGCCACACATTGAAAAATTAAAATAAATAAAAGCCTCAAATGAAGCCCAAAACGGAGGCCACCGTATTCGTATTATGAATGTCACGTTAAAAATGATAAATATCTTCTAAACAGAATTAAAGGCAATTGCTGTTATTTACAATTTTAAACATTTTAAATGCAAAACTGTGATGTCAATATAGTATGATCCCTAATATTCTGTATGATAAGTTGAAAAAAACAAACAAAAAAAAACTTTCAAATAAATAAATAAATAACATATATAGTATGATCACACAACCTGAATTCTATTTTGCTGTATAATTAAATAACAACCATACAGAACACAATTAGCAGCCAGAATAAAGTGGCTATAAAACAGAGGTGTTTAGTGAATGTGGCATACTCTGAGGTCTGAGGCTGGGGCCAGGCCCATAGGGTTCCTCATTCTGGTCGCCCGCCTTCTCGGCCTCTCCGGCGGCCTGGAGAGTGGGGAACTCCTGGTGGAACTGGCTGCTGATGCGCGGTGCACCGTCCACCTGGCCTGGCTGCTTGTTGTTGGCCCACGAGCGGCTGCCCCCTAGAGAGAGCTCTGGGGGCGGGGGAATAGACTGTTTGGGCTGAGGAGGTGGGGTTTCTTGTTGTCTGTTGCACACGAGGGGGATGGAGACCAGGCAGGAGTGAAAAAGTGAATGAGTAAAGGAGGAAATAAGAGGGAGACAATGAGCCTTTGTTTACAAAAAGGCTGAAAGAAATGATCACAAAAACCTTTAAACCTGGATAATAAAAAAAAATAGACTTTCATTAATGCCCCTGATACCACACACACAGACTAGACACACTAGCAAATCTGAGGGCCCTTTTGAGTTGCACGTCAACACAGACCAATGGTATACTGTGGTCAAAATGCTGAGGATGACCATCTCACCGTTCGTCTCCGGGTTGGTCTTGGCGGGAGGCCCAGCCGCTGCCGTCCTTGGGTACTATGTTAACGTTGGGGTCGTTGCCTTTGTTCTCTGCTTTTAGGCTGGGCAGGTTAGCCGGAGGGGGCATGCGCCGACTGGCTGCAACTTTGCCCAAACTCTGGAGCCCATGTCTGGCAGCCACTGCACACCAGAGGCGGCGAGATGGAAAAACACAGAGGAAAAATAAATAAATGAATAAAGAAACAAAAAGAAATGAAACAAAAGAAAAAGTCTGACACTTATAACAGAGGGACTGGTCATTTCAATGACCTGCTTTAATGACATCCCCACATCCTTAAAAACCACAGTGAATCATAGGCAAATATTATCCCACAGAAATAAAGCTCTCTTTCCGTTAAAATTAGCTTCTCCCACATGACACACATGGATAAGAGGCTTGGCTTCGAGGCACTATAGTAATGCAAAGAACTGACTCGGTGAACAAAGACTGCTTAGTAAAGCTGGCAATGGTGAGACAGAAAAGCAGTTCGTTCATGAATAGAAGTGGCTGAGGAAAGAGGTTGTCAACTTGCATTCCCAACAGATGAGTTGTGAGGACTGGTCAGGTATGTGTGAACCTTTGGCTGCATGATGCATGCTTCATTTGCTCTCTGCCAGTGTCTTACCAACTAACAAAGGTGATACATTTTTATGAAATGCACTTCTTATTTATATGGTCAGAGACCGTATCCAAGTGCTGTGATTCTTACCTGCAGTTTTCTGGGTCTCCAGAGATTTGCCTTTGTATGTATTAAAGAGGCTAAGGGTTGCATACTTGGTCTTGCCATCCTTTGCCTTGGTGCTCTGCCCTGACTTCTCTGACATTTCGCTGGAAACTCATTGAGTCTGGTCCTCTGGCCTCACCCCTCAGAACCAGCCTCCTAGGGGAACAACCATGGCAGGGGGATTTGTTTTACTACTGGAGGTGCAGCAGATATCTAGCAATGCTAAAACATTTCTGTGTTCTGTTTCTTTCATCGTTTTCATCAACCTGGGCAACAGTCAAGGAAATGACAAAGACACGAAATGAATTAATCAGACTACATTTTCCCAAAAACAGTTTTGCCAGTTTTATACAGCTCCCCTCTCATACACTTTACTAGCATCTGGTGAAGTAGGATAAAACAGTAACAGAGTCTCCTTTAATCAACCAACCATGGCATATGGAGGTGCTGTGCGTGTGAACACGTTAAACATGTTTATCTACAACTATGTGGTTTCGCAGATGAGCGGCCAACTAAGCAGCCTACCGCTTTAAATTACAGTGCCTCAAATCGATGGTGCATGTCGCGTTGCTATGCCGACAGTCTGTGCAAGTGCTGGATTGACAGCGTTTGAGGTTGAAGTCTCCGGTGAGCCACATGGGGGCAATTCATAATAGATGAAGCAGAGTCAGGCGCAGAGAAACAAGGGGGCAGAGCGACCACAACACTCGCAGCATGGTGGACAGGCCAGTCAACAACAGTAACAAATACATACACACATGCTGCATACAGAGCTATTATTTACACACGTCCACTTGCCCACAAACACCCCAACAGAACCAGTCTGAGGCTCTTACTTTCAGCTCATCCAAGTTCGGCACACTTTGTTTACCATGATTCTACAAACAAAGATTTCCTCCTCTTACGGAACCATATACTGCGACACTTGCTCCGCATTGTATACTTATTAACACACTAGGCATAGTAGGATGGGTTTATACAAGAACAGCTTCCTTTTACAAAAAATGTGTAAATATGCTAGGTCTAATGCACAATTAGAACTCTCTCACACACACACACAACTATCCTGTGCCTTTTCTTAAACTTATCAGGAGAATTCTGATGTGCAGACAGTGCCAATTGGCTCTGCATTATGGGGAAATTGAATTGATAAGAGGCCAAACTGGATAAGACAAAATGAATAGAGCTCATTGCCTTAACCACAATATAAGCAGACAGACACATACATACATAGCAAAAGGAAACAGCATGGTCACCTGCAAGGCCAAAGGTCACCAAAGGACATGTGCATATTAGTGGTGATTGCAGGCTGAGTAGGCATTGACATCTAGTTCCCTAGTGCAAACACCAGTGCCACCAGTCCCGCACCTACCATGTAGACTGTGGGAGTCAGTTGAGTCACTGCTATAGGATTACTAATTTTTATTCTGAACATGACACATAACCGGCGACTCATCAGTGCTGCAGACTGAAAACGGTGGCAACAACAACAACTACTCCTCTCTACTGGTGCTTTTTGAATGGAAATAAATTTGGCTCTGGTGTGGGTTGGATGTCTTAACTGAAATATTACATTGGGGAGATTCCAAGAAATGGTTTCACCTCCAAGGCAGTAACACATTATAATTTTGGAGTAATTGCTGAATTAGAAACCACAGAGCTGGTCAAACAAAGCCTGTTGGGCAGCATAGAAAAAGTATAGTTTAATAAAATACCAAAGTACCTTGCAGCATCACTTAGCTTATTAAGGACCAATGTAAATTTGTCAAGACGCCTTTATTAATTTATAAAATAACTACAGAAATCAGCCATCTGCCTCCTATTTTTATGTCAGCCAATCAGAGAAAGACCACAGACAGAGACTATAGCGCAAACTCTCAACCTAAGCATGGTGACAGTGCCCATTGAGCTACAATTCCCTTGAGATTTCAAGAAATCAATTCTATAACTAGATTAAGAGCAGAAGGGGGTTGAGCAGCCATGATTCATTTCTAACACTAAGAGGTTATGCTTCAATGCTTAGTTTGAGATTTTGAAGGGATGTCACTGTTATTCCAATGGTTGAATGAATGTGCATACTACCCAATGCACCAGCGTACCCTGTTTGTGTGAAATAAGAGAAGGGGCTTCCAAGATGACTTCCCACGTTAGCCGCCAGGACAAAGGGAGACATTAGACCTTCCTGATTATATCAATGTTGTTCAAATTATCATTAACAAACCATGTTGACGCATCCTGTGGCGTTCTAAATAGTCACCCAAACATGGTCGCCATGAGCTTATTAAGAACCTTACCCAGGTCATAGTGTAACAGCGACCTGGTGGTCTGAAAGTTAGGTAAGGGAGCGATGGATAATGGTACATAATCGACCCTCTGTGTATAGTCATACACAACCACAGACAAAATACGATGATGTGATTTTTTTTTTTAATCCCAGCTAGTCAGCCAAATTATACTTTGCAGACTAGCCCATTGCACTGTCTACTTGGTTGGTTCAATTGTCATTTTAGAGTTTATTATTGGGCAGGTAACAATTAATAACGTTATTCATGTTGAAACACACTGAAACATAGCATTTGTGTTATCTACATCTATCGGGTAGGGCAAAACGACGACAATATGGATAAAACTGAATAACGTTATCGTACTCTATACATTAATCAGTTGTCTTTAAACATAACACTTCGTATTTTCATGGGGAACTTGCTAACGACATCCAAATTAATGAGCCAACTATGGTAAAAAGCTAGCATACTCGCTAGCTCAGTGTGTCAGTGCGCCCCTGTTTGGACCAGTCACCGTTAAGGCCACCTCTTTCAAGTCCAATTTAATGGCTTAACTTGACTGAACAAAGATTTGATTAACCCATGTTGTTCTTTCAAGACACATGTGTGATGTGCGGAGGACGCCATAATCTTGTTTTCGTAACCATATTAGAAAGCATAGGTAAAAGCGAAGGTGGGTTACAGCGGCCCGGTAGACAGAGGTGGCCTCCGAACCCCATTTTATTGGCTAAGTTAGCTGTTAGCAAAATCAAGTTTCCCGCACGGCTAACTAGCCTGCTCCTTCTGAATAACAATCTAACGTTACTAAACAACTTCCCAGGAAAGATAGTTCAGGTAAAAGGGCCTTATCTACATTAGTACAACGTTGCATTTCACTGGTAGTCCCATGACAGGACGAATCCGTTTACTTTTGTTTCAGATGAATGCTGCCTCGCTAGTTAAACTGAAAACATTTCGCCATCACCACATATTCCTGGCGAACAAATTATTGGCGGTGTTAGCAAGCTAGCATAGTTTGCTAGTGCTGGCGAGTTCTATGCGGTTCAGCAATAGTTAGTACCTATCGTCAGTGTAACTCATTTATAGCCTGAAAATTTCTCAAGTTTCGTTAATTGACATACCTGTCTCCGCCGGTCCCTTCACTGACTTTTGTTTTTTCCTTAGCCTGCGCAAGAGGCTGTGCTTGACCAGCTTTGCTTTCCGTGTGTGTATGTAGCCGGTGAACTACAAAAGCTTGCTATTACACTAGCTAGCTAACTAGCCAGCTAAAGTGTTAGCAATCTTTTCACTTGCAAGGGCCACGCTGCTTATGGTGCCCGTTCAAGTGGCTCTTCTTTCTCTACTGTGTCGTTTCAAACTTGGACGATACTGAGCTGTCCGCAAGTATTCGTCCAGTTTATCAGTGTATTTTTTTCCTTCCCGTTGTCTCGTGTGAGACAGGTCAGCTCCAGTTAAGAGGCCCCGCTCGCGCCGAGGCCTGTCGCACAATCAAAGATGGCAGACTGCCAATCCACGGGAATCTGGCGTCACCGCGTATGGATGACGGTGGCTCAGGGAAGTTAGTTTTGAGACGCAAGACGGGGTCAATACCACTAGATGGCGACGCAGAGCAAAATTTATATTTACAATCGGAGATGGTAGATCAGATAAGCAGAATATGCCACTTAAACGACATGCTTAAAGGAGATCAGAGCGGATTCACACTTGACTATCATACCATATCATAACATTTTTTCGTCATACTACCAGGGACCTCAGTTACAGTTCCACCATAGCCCTGGCTGTTTTCTTATGATGTGGCTTTAATTTCAAAGGTTCAATGATATCAGCGCCCATGAGTGAACGACCATTTATAGATGTGAAGAAGAGATTTAGGTTTAGGTTTAGAGTTGAATGTGGGAAACATTAGATATTTAATAAGAATGTGTTTAAGGTTGAAGGGGGTATGGCCTTAAGACACGCCCCTATTATAACATTGTTTTTACCAGAATGGAAATAACCAAGTAGCAATGTGTTAGTAAAGACTGTTTTTAATGTTGTAGTAATGTTATAATTTTGTAGTTAAGCTTTTTCAATGAAGTGTGAAGCGTCCCACCGGTGGGACGGCGTGCTTTAAGAGGATATGTAGGCTACATGACTCGGCAAAGTGAATCACCTAGCCTACGATCTCTGAATATAATACAGGTATCTCAGAATAATAAGATAACTATCTCAGAATAATGACATACGTGAGAGTTTTTTTTTTTTTTTTTAATGCGGCACAAACGGGCTTCCATACCTATTGCTCACAGTCTTGTGGCGAAATCTGCAAATTTAGCAACAATGATTCACTCACAGCAAATATCCACTATATGGCAGCGTTGTTCTATGAATTTATGTACATTCATATGAATTCAGTAGAAGATTCAATCCAAAGCGTAGAGAGCTTTGCTCAATGTCACAACGGTCGAATGAATCGAATCCACAATTTCCACTACTATGCTAACCAGGTTCCTTGGTCGCTTTGCCTGGGTGAGTATGCTCTAATTGGCGGAAAGCACTTATTTTCTGAAGTATTATGAAAGCCTGAACTTGCATGTTCCATGTGTCCATGTGTATCAGAAACAAAAACATCAACTGACAATTACTGTAAGCCTGTGTACCGGTATGTAAAATAAATGGAAAATAGTTTTTCAACAAAAGTTAAAAAAGGAACATCTTAATAGTCTGAAACTATATGCCTGCATTATCATCTAATTGGATTTATAATTTTATTAGTGCTTTAATTGTTATCCCAGTAAAGAAGACTTACATTAACCACAGCACATTTAAGAAAATATTACAAATTAACTAATAGTTCTATTACAAGACAAACAACACTTAACACAGTTGTGACATTTAAGCGGGTAGATATGTCTTCAACTTATCCAGTATTTTTACTGGATACTGGAGGTACTCCTGTGAGCTGTCTGTCTTATACATTACAGCAACCATCAACAAAGTGGCTGACAAAAAGAGCAGTCGAGTGCTAATAGTATGTCTGGTCTTTCCTGCAGACACGGGCCGCGTCTTCAGGGGCTGTTCCATCCGCTCCATCTGAGTGTAGATTGCCTGGCGGGCCCCTACCCACTGACCCGGTCCAAAGAGACGGAACTGATAAGGTGTGCAAGGTCCAAACACAATTCTGACCCACAGGCAAGGGTCCCGTAGGAGCAAAGACAAGAATCTGGGCTGCACTCCGATTTGATTAGCTAGCTCGTCCATGTAGGGAACGTAGTCCACTTGGATGGTGTGCCTATTAGAGGTCACGTACCTGGATGAAAAAATAGTTAGTTGAAAGAAGGGTGAACAGAAAGTAAAAATGAGTACTCCCATTTGCTTATTCCTATGATTTTTTTTCCAGACAGCACTCTTAGGGCCCGATAATGCACACAGCGCACTGTGCTTTTGCGACTTGCGCAACCTATCATACTATTTTGTGCGAGCCCATCGTTCTTTTTTCCGGCAGAAATGTACGTTATCAAGATAGCAGATGGCTTTGCGCTCTGTCGGGCGTGTCAGTGAAAAGAAGGGGTGTGGTGCGGCGCATAGCGCGAATTTTCTATTTTACAAGAAGTAAAAGTGAATTCGCCACTGACCAGAAAAAACCTGGTCAGGAATAATTCGTGCATTGTTCAAAGGCTATTTTATGGGTGCTATGTGCTTTGGGATATGGAAGAGGGCAGGTACACGCTGTTTCTTTGATCAGCAGGAGCAAGCATCAGAGCATGCAGTCCTCGAAATATAAATAATATATAAATATAAATATTTAAGTTACTATTTTGGTTATATATACTGTAAATCTCCCGTTCCTTCACCTTGCGCACATTTTCTTCACATGAAAACACTTTGCCAAGTATAATCCACCATCATAATACATAATACGCCATGGAACAGTGCGCCGGACTTTTAAAGGGAATGAGAGTGTGAACTCTTTTATTGGTTTGATACATGCTATGCCCCAAACACACCCATGACTAATTCACTCGTTTAAGACAGCCCATTTGAACTACGCGCCAAGCGCAATGTTCACTTTTTTCTGCAGGCAATATAGTGTTTTGCGCTGAGACCGCCCCCAAAGACAATTTCACTTCAGACTCCTGACAATCCGCAAGAGAACGTGAAAATGGGGCCCTTAGGTTTTAATAACTTTTTAAATAAAAGAATGGTCATATAATTTAATTCGTTTTTACTATATTCTTCATTGATTTCTGTTGACATGAGTTCAAAACAACTAGGCTATCACACAGTATTTCAGAAAGGACTGATAAAAGGATACCTCTTGGCCATTGTCTGTTCTTTGCACTTGATGTCCTTCATCATGGCACTCATTGAGGGAAGCTTATTTAACCCTTATAGAAAACAGATAAGAATTTGATTGGTAATTGTAAATTTTAAGCATAGTATTCTACATATTGATCTATAGATTTACAAATTAAATTCTATAGAAAAGATGGAGTTTTGCCTACCTTTAAAGACCCTTGTTGCCCACCGAGCCTGCATCTCTGAGATTGGCATGACGGCACCAAGAGGCTGAATCAATCCAATAATGGCCAGAGTGGGGTGCTCTAACCCTGGTGGGTAGATGTACTTGTACAGAGGTGTCTTGTTCTCTGACACAGAGACCACATGAGTTGGGAGAAAGGGGAAAGAGAAGCTGTAGCCAGTAGCAAACACCACCAGGTCAATGTTGTCCTCCACAGTGCCATTTTCGAACACCACACTGGAACTCCGGAACTCCTTAATGTTCGGTTTCATCTGCACTGTGCCAGAGAGGATGCGGTTTGCTAAGTCATCATTGACAGTAGGATGCTGACTGAACAACCTAAGGAAACACAACAAGCCCACACAGGTAAAAGTCTATAGTATCAGTAGGCGTTAGAGTCCTTCTTCTTATGTGGATACAGGCTTTTGTGAGAGCTGGTTTGTGGAAATGTGTGATATACCTGTGTTTGGGCTGCAGCCCATACAGAGCATGGTTAAACCGATTGTTGAGGTGATTTTCAACAAAACCACACATTAAGTCGAATGGCAGCATCCACTGTAAAAACCATGTCACTCTGTTAAACAACATATCCAAGGGGAGGCCATGTTCACCCACTCGATTCAAGATCCAGGCACCACGGCGAGTACTCAAGAAGACCTGGATTGTGTGGGTTAGTATGTGTAAAAGACAGAGAGAGTTTGGTACATTTAATTCACAACATTTTGTACTGTTGCCTGCTTTTGACAATAAAAAGTTATAGTAGTATAGCCACCATTAATTTACTATGACTAGTACCTATAAACGGTTAAATATTTTAGTGTCATCCTAGGCTTATAGTGTATTGAATTGTTTTGTATGGTACTTTTCTTTGTATTATATACACAATGATTTAAAAAAGTTATTCATTACATATTTATTATGTTGATATCAGATCATGGGCCTAAGAGAACTAATTCTAACCTCAGTGTACTGTATATAGCAGTTGCAACCTGGTATATACAGTATTTTTTGAAGTTGTCCTCAAGTGGTGCTAAACAAGTCTTTCCTTTGATTAGATTGTTTTAGTTACTTTTGACTAAAGAGGACTCAAGAGTGTTTAGCATATGAAGTTTAGAGCACTTGAAAAATGAGAAATCAGGACAGTGCATGCTTTAAATTGATAATATGCAATTTGTGTTTCACAACACACAGGCAAAGTTCGTGTTTCACAACACACAGATAAAGTTCTTCACTTAATTTATTAAAAAAACATTGTGTGTTGTTACATTTTATTGCACTTAGGATCAGCCTTGGATATATGATCTGCAACTTGAAAATTAACTTGTATACCTGCTTTGCCATCCTACTGAGCTCCACAGCGATGTCCCCTCCAGAATTGCCAATGCCAATCACCACCACCCTCTTACCGCGCCACTCCTCTGGTGTTTTGTAGTCCCGGCTGTGCAAGTACTCCCCCTTAAATGTGTCAATGCCTGGTGGAGATTTAATATTGTAATTTGTATAATGTTGCATTAAAATTACTGAGTGACATAACTATTTCACCTGATGTGAAATTATGTGGGTTGTGTAGGACATGAACTATCACATCAATACTTCAATCAATTATTTTAAACACATAAGTGTTAGTGTTGTCATGAATAAACTTCCTCCCTAGGTCCCTGGAGGCTTGCCACCATCGGTCACTAAATCTGTCACTAAAGTGCTTATGAATCAATAAAATATAGCAAGTGCAATACGTTAGGCCTACTTTTCAAGAGAGTTATGAACATCTATGAACAATGGTGAATTTGTTGTGTTTAATGACTGCCATATGCCGCCACTGATGAAATTGAATTAAAATCTAATGCCAGGCTAACCAAGAATGCCATATGCCTGCCAAAGACGGGCTGACGCACCAAACAATTTCTTCGCTCTGAGGTAGAGTAGCAAAATCTGAACCTTACCAATGCAAACACAATTTTCAACACAAAATTTCATCTAATCTGATCTTTAATGATGGTTTAACAGATATTACATAATGAAAATGTGATGACAATAGCTTAACTACTAAAGCAGTATTAATGATTACCTAGCCTGAAAGTGTACACTTAACCTTTACTATCATGAAAACCATGTTGTTTTTGTCTTGACTTCTACTGCAGTACTTTGTTTTCACCCCCACCCCCCTCACTACCTTCACTATCTTTCTCTTTTTGAGTTTGTTTATATGGCTAGCCTCTAGTTTCAGGACTAAGGTGGAAAGGACACATTTTAAATCATGTGTTATCTCTTAGTGCATGTAAACTTACTAAGATCTATTGTTACCTGGGAAGTCGGAGAGTGGCATGCGAGGGTGACAGTGATGTCCGGTGCAAACCATAACAGCATCAAAGATGTGTCTTTCTCTTTTCCCATCCCTGGTTTCTGTTTCTACTTCCCATTGGCCAGAGTGGGAAAAATCAGGCTTTTGCTTAACCTGCAGCACCTTCGTCTGTAGCAAGAAATTCAGCAGCCTTAAAACCAAGTCAAGCCTGAAGTTTGGTTGTATACCAGACCACTAAAAGTGAGCCTGTGATCTTAAAAGACATTTGTAACTAACCTGGAGTTGGATATGTTCCCGAAGCCTGAAGTGGTCTGCATACATGTGGAAGTAATCCATGATAAGAGAGTTGTGCATGAAGTTTGGGAAGTGAGCAGGTATGGGAAAATCACTGTAGCTCATCATCTCCTTGGAGGTGTTGATGATGAGGGAGTGATAGATGCTGGCTCTGTCTGGCTCTGGGTTCTCCTGTAGAATGAGGTGGATTCCAGAGATGGCTATAAGCATTGCATAATGTTTAATAGTTGCATATAATTGCATAATAGTTCATTTCAGTGGCATAGTATTATAAAATTAATCTGAAGGCCTAGGTAATGGTCTATATTGCAAAACGTATAGACCATATGGGAGAAAATTCCTGAGGATCCTCAATTTTTTTTCTCAAAAGTGAAAACGGCTAAAGCTCTGCCCAAAACACAATAAAGCTGATATAAATAGAACATAATAATAGCATAGTTTTGAGCAGTGCAAATATAGGCATACTGTAGATCTAACAGTATTGCTAGCCTGTGTCCTTTAATGATAGCATTTATCAAGAATGGGAAAATGTAAAACGGAATATAAAAAATACCTTAAACCTCCACAATCCCCCAATGTCATCACTGCTTTCAAAGCACACTGGCTCCAGTCCCTCATCCAGACAGCACTTGACGCAGACCAAGCCAGAGCTTCCAGCTCCAATCACGGCTACACGTTTGGTCATAGTTGATGATCTCTTAAAACAAAGACATAAAATTGCAAATGACATTAACCTATTTTAAAATGTAATCTACTATGTTTTGTGTACTGTCACAACATTCAGAGGAAACAACTTGGATGTACTTTTTTTGTCTAATCGGCCCCTTGGTCATAGATCCTCGGCCCATTCATAGAACAAACAGATTCCCCATCTCTGTTCCGGTACAATGCATAGACATAGATCATTTTTCTTTAAGAAAATAGGCTGTGCCAATGGGCTTTGTACCAATGTGGGATGTCGCCATCTGTAAAGTTGAGCGAATGTTGACACAAGGTGCACAGAGAAAGTGCACAAATGAGAGAAACTGCAAAATGTCCTTGCAAAATGTACCAAGTTCAAAGACATATTTGGTATAAGAGGGCCTTGATATAATGATGGTGATTCCAGCCCAGCAGCACATAAAATGATCACAAAATACTATTGATGGTAGAAAAACTAGCTGTTTGCAGTGTTAGCCAATAACTAAATTCTAACACTTGGGTCAATGTTGGTAAACTCTTTCATAAGATATAGATTTCAGCATGCACAACATAGCTGAATGAAGACAGTTGAGATTGATAAACATGACTGCATCAATCATCTATTGATTTTGATAGTGTGAGAGGCTCCTTCAGATGCAAAAGTTTCACCAAAAAGTCCTCATATTTAAGACTAAAATTCCTCATATTTAAGACTTTTCACATATTAGCTACACAGCCTAGGGGCTTGAAAGTAGGCCTAATTCCCTTAGGTTGTCTTAGCTGTGAAAAGCTGTTCCATACTACATACTGTGTAAGCTATACTGTGATAGCTTGTTTATGAATGATGTATTTTTTCCATGCCCTACAGCTGTTTCTGGTTTACACTGTGTCATAAATTCCAACTTCATTGTAGTAGGCCTAGCCTATCGTAGACAGGCCCCAGAGTTATGCAATTTGATGTCTGGTATTGTTGTAGATTTACACGAATTGAGCAAAATGTGCGTATTAAAGGTGCTCTAAGCGATGTGACGCGTTTTTAGGACTAAAACATTTGTTGTTACATACAGCAAACATCTCCTCACAATCTGCTAGCTGCCTGTCCCCTGGACACACTGTAAAAAAACGCGGTCTCTGTAGACAGCCCAGGCTCCACAAACGGCTAAAAAACACAGTGGGCAAACCTAGCATAACAAACGAAATGAAACATAACAAACATTGTTCCAGCCAATAAACAACAAGAAGGATTTGGAGGAGGGGTTGGGTGGGGGTTAGTGCGCGTGAGTCTTTCAGGAGGCATGGGAGGGAGGGGGAGGAGGGAGCTATCCTCCGTTTTGTTTGACAATACTTCGAACGTCAACAAGAAGTGACATCAAACACAATCGCTTAGAGCACCTTTAACATATTTAATCGGTCTAATTCGATAGCCTTGTGAGCAGAACTCAAAGCATTTCGACTCGACATGCATTGGGCTATGTCTTATGGCGAGCAGTTCCGTTTCAAGTGCGTGCCTTTTTTTTGTAACATTAGGCTTTTTTGTAAACAAAAAAGTCTGAAACGCAGAGACGAATGCTGTCTATATATCGCAGCTGCAAAGTTATTAACTTTAGCTAGTAACTTACGAAACTCTTCGTCAGAGCCTAAGAAACGACAGCAATAAAAAATATGGTGATAGATAGCGTAATTACATTAACGGCATATTTGAAGAAATTTAAAATTTACATGGAACTTAGCCATGTTACTGTGACATTCAATCGCATTTACCGTCAGTAGCAGTGTGTTCTTGTGCAACACACCGTACACGTCATAATTCATATTTCGACTACTCACCTTAAGACTTCGGAGTTTCGAGTTTAGGGAGTCTATGGTCCGTGCAGTTGCCTGTATCAGACTCATAGTGGGCGGAGTGATTCTCCATAGACTTTGATATGTCAGTGGTGTTCTATTTGGGTTGAAGGTGAAGTAGGCTAGATTTGCAAAGTCATAGTGATAATTATGGGATAGTTTCATGTGTTCAGTAAGAAAAAGGTGGCAATACCCTTGCGAAAAAAATGCATTGTATTACATGAAAACGTAATTTTTCTGCAGTATTGCAACATTTTCTGTCAAAAATATTGCATTGTGCAGTAGGCTACAATACAGTCAAATGTATTTCATACAATACTGTCATTTGTAGTTTAATGTAATTTCTGTACCAAAAATATTACATTTACTGCAAAAATTGTAGGTTAGGCCTTCACTGCAGCAATACTATTGAAAAAGAATGCAGTTTTGATACTGCAGTAGGCTAGGCCTAAGATTTATTCACTGGTCATGACAAACACCTACGCCCTTTTTCATATCCATATTTTTCAGTGGTATAGTGGCAGTCTATACTTTTCACAGATAAACTTTAATGCCATCAAGAGATTGCCAGTACAAGACAGGGTAGGTGTCCCTGGCAACAGGATGAAAGTCCAACAGAGTATTCACACTCGGCGCAGTGTTTACAGCAGGGTTCCCACACCTTGGTTAACATTACCTGCTGCTACCGCTGAATTAGCCTGGCTTCCGTGACTATAAGCTCACAGGGGCGCAGTCTGGCCAAGCTACCGTACAACCCGCCTTCTGATAGGCGGGCTTAACCTGCATCTATCAAATGCCTCATTGGCGCTGGGGGGGAAAGCTTGTTTCTCATTAGTTCCCACTTTTTTGGGAACAGAAATGCTCTATAACGGCAACTTGGCCAGACTGACTTTGCTTGCGAAATTGAATGTAGCGTCACAGGAAGTATGGGCAGGCCCAGGCAATTAACCATTATAATATATAGCTTACATTCATATCCACAATACATGCTTTGCATTTAGTTCTTTATCATTTAACAAAAATATTTGCATGGAGGAGTCTGTGATCTGCCCCTCCCCAGAAAATTTTCACACATTGCTCAGCTCAGGTTACTGAACACAAACTATATTATTTTGTTCTTTTAAGTTGTGCTTTGCCATATATATGGGACCGGGGGACTACCCCCAAACAATTTGAAAAAAGGTAGATGGCTTCAGCATTCTTATAGTTTACTTTTATTCTGAAGAAAACCAAAGTTCTTCAGTATTGAGCACGCATTATTTAGCCACATTTGTTTTTGCACTCACTTTAGTCAAACTTTTATCACGATCTCTTAATGGAAATTAGGCTGTGGTAGAAAGTAGGCTACACCACACTGGTGGTGGCAAAATGATGACACGTGTAAAATGGATGCAAAACTTACAAACCACCAAAAATATTCAAGGAGTTTCAATGACAGTGTCTTTTTATGCTTGTTTTCAAAAACTTTCCAGGGCCTTGAACTTATTTTTTCAAAATCACAAACTTTCATAAAACAGTTTTTACTATAATTTCTAAGTTGGATCCTCTTTCATACATGCATTTCATTAGCAAAATAAATTACAAGTTCATTTACTTTTATATATGCAAGATAAATATACATAGGTTATACATAAAGAAATCCTACTTGCATGATAATTGACACTAAACATGGGACCAATAAACAGTAAGAGGAGAGTTATATTATACTGTCTGATCATTGGTTATCATTTTACATTTTATCCCTTGTTATACACTTGTCGGCCACTTAATGTTGTTGCCACTTGTTTAATTGCAATATCTGAAAACAAGATGTGTTGAATATTGCAGAGGATTGGCTACAGCAGGAGAAGACCACACTGGGTGTCACTCCTGTCATCTAGGAACAGGAAACTGAGACTACATTTCACACAGACTCACCAAAATTGGACAATAGAAGATTGGAAAATGTATTCTCCATTCACTTTTTAGTTATCAGCTCACAGTCTAAATCAAATATTCAGTTTCTTTTTCTTACATTCAGTGACCTTGAACAAGAGGGCTATGGATTGATTCACATGGAACTTCTTTAAAGGCCCACTGTGCAACATTTTTCATTTAACTAATCCGTTTCATACTGTTTAGGATGCTAAAATGAGTCATTACACAGAACGTTGCTTAGCCCTTTTTTAAACTTCTTTAAAGAAAATCATCTGAATGACAACAAAAACTGTTTGTTTTAAGTTTGTGTCCATAATGTAATGTTAAACCGTGATTTAGCTAGAGTGCGTTTTCTTTGGGCAGGCGTATACCTTTGTGTGCCTTCAATTGGAACCCTTCCTGACCCCCAGATGTTGAGACCTAGTGACGCGATAACACAATACCATTATGCAATTCCTATGAGGATGGCTCATGTAGTGGCTAACGCTTAAAATAAAGTATAGTTGGGTTTTTGCAATTCTGCCGGTTGTGTCTTTCCAGTTGCCTACTTAAACAATTCTGAGCATTGTTGTAGTACACACAAATCAATAGTCAATGATTTTGGTTATACAACTTAGCCATACATTTAAGCAGGAAGATATGACCTAAGCCTTTCCAGGAGCATCAGAGGATATTGGAGGTACTCTTGGTAATTGTCCATCTTATATAAAACCACTACCAGTGTGACAGCTGAAGAAAAGAGGAGTCGAGTGATAAAGGTAGGTCTGGTCTTTTTTGCAGGCACGGGCCGCGTCTTCAGGGGCTGTTCCATCCGCTCCATCTGAGTGTAGATTGCCTGGCGGGCCCCTACCCACTGACCTGGCCCAAAGAGACGGAATTGATAAGGTGTGCAGGGTCCAAACACAATTCTGACCCACAGGCAAGGGTCCCATAGGAGCAAAGACAGGAATCTGGGCTGCACCCCGATTTGATCAGCTAGCTCGTCCATGTAGGGAACGTAGTCCACTTGGATGGTGTGCCTATTAGAGGTCACATACCTAGATGAGAAATAAGAAAATTGGTTACATCCGATTTGCTATGCTTATAGTAACTCAAACTTTGTTATTGAGTAATGGTCATTTAACATCCTTATTCATTTTAAAAACATGTGGAATGGAATTCTGTTTACTTCACTTCACATAATTTCGAAAGAAACTTTACATTCCCTTACAGTTATACTGCATGTCAGAAAGGACTGATAAAAGGATACCTCTTCGCCATTGTCTCTTCTTTGCACTTGATGTCCTCAATCATGGCACTCATTGAGGGAAGCTTATTTAACCCTTTAATTGACAAAATATTATGGCTTCATTAGTGATATTTTTTGTTATTAGGCCTCATAGGAAGTTGTGCTTAAACAAACAAACATATATCCCAACAGATATCCCAAATAAAAGTGATATGGTTTTGCCTACCTTTAAAGACCCTTGTTGCCCACCGAGCCTGCATCTCTGAGATTGGCATAATGGCACCAAGAGGCTGAATCAATCCAATAATGGCCAGAGTGGGGTGCTCTAACCCTGGTGGGTAGATGTACTTGTACAGAGGTGTCTTGTTCTCTGACACAGAGACCACATGAGTTGGGAGAAAGGGGAAAGAGAAGCTGTAGCCAGTGGCAAACACCACCAGGTCAATGTTGTGCTCCACAGTGCCATTTTCGAACACCACACTGGAGCTCCGGAACTCCTTAATGTTCGGTTTCATCTGCACTGTGCCAGAGAGGATGCGGTTGGGCAGTTCATCATTAAGAGTGGGATGCTGACTGTAAAACCTCAGGAAGCACAAAATATAAAGTTCTGTAAGATTCGAGATTCCTGAATCACAGCTTTTGCATTCACTTGCATTTGTGAAATGTGATGAAATTACACTATGGTCCTAGAATAGACCTTAGGCATTTTTGGAATAACAAAATAAATGTTTCTTTCTAAGTAATGTTTTTAATATTTTCACGTAAAGTATAAGCACGTTTTGACCATCAGAAATTGTTCTTTGAGGCTCAATAATAGTGTATGCAAATTTGTGTGTCTAAATATTAACTAAATAATAACTGCAACTGCTTCATGGAGTTTTTATAGGATAACACTATCCTGTCTAAATACCAAAAAACAATTGTAGTTCAATGGTGGCTGCTAAAGATGGCACCATTCAGCCAAAAGTACAATTTTAATATCTTCTAAATACAAGGTTTTAATAGTAAAGGTTTGTAAAACTGCACTTAAGCTTATTTTAAGGATAATAAGCTTAAAGGGATAGTTTGGTTTTTAACACACTGAGCCCCTTTCACAGGCTGTCTAAAATGCAATAAAGTGGTTGACATCGAAATTTTGACGATTGCCTCTGTCTCGGCTATTTGGGAAATGTACTGTAGAATCGCCTCTGCCTGCCTTCAAAATGGCTAGCAATGGGCATGTGTTGTTTCTATCCTTAAAACACTGGTTTTAAAAAAGTACTACTCACCAAGTGGTTAGTGGTGCTCAATGATGTTCCAAAACATGTATCGTAGTGAAATAAAGCTTCCGTCATGTTTTATTTGGCACTTTGTTTATATGAAGGAGCAAATAGATCCCTATGGGACTTACAAAATGGCAAATGAAACATGACAGAAACGGTATTTTGCTACGATACTTGGGTTGAAACATCAGCAAACGCCACTAATCACTCCATGAGTAGCACTTTTTTTAAAACCAGTGTTTAAAGGATAGAAACAACAAATGCCCATTGCTAGCCATTTTAAAGGCAGGCAGAGGCGATTCTATATTTCCCAAATAGCCGAGACAGGAGCAATCATCAAGATTTTGGTGTCAACCACTTTATTTCATTTTATACAACCTGTGAAAGGGGTTCAATGTGTTAAAAACTGAACTATCCCTTTAATAAGGATACAATACTCTGTAACCCAATTCCAGGTCTCCTTTAAATGTGAGTGTAGGCATGTTGAGGACTGACATTGGAAGATGTGTGACTGTGTAGAGCAGTAGTACCTGTGCTTGGGTTGCAGCCCATACAGAGCATGATTAAACCGATTGTTGAGCTTCTTCTCAATAGCAGTGCAGATGAAGTCCAATGGCATTATTCTCTGGAGCATCCGTGTCATTCTGGAAATAATCATGTCCAGTGGATAGCCATGGTCACCCACTCGATTCAAGATCCAGGCTCCACGACGAGTGCTCAAGAATACCTACAGATACAGTTGAAGAAAGCTGCCTTTTTCTTGTAGTGCATATTAATGTATCAGTGATCAAAGTAAGAAAACCATGATATGCTATACATTTTGCCATTAACTCAGCAGTGTTGTGTGAAGGGAATGTAAATAGATTACTGCAGCAATATCTTCAAGGATTTATCCAGAGTAAAACACACTTTAGATAAATTTACGGATGATTGGGAGTACATACGTTGAGTTGACATCAAAATCATGTCATTCCGATGTGTTTTGAGAAAGTTATATTTTACCGTTTTGAGCCAAAGCTCGTTAGCCTGGAAGTGACCCGGGCATATCATTTCCATCGCTATAAAACGCTATTTTTATACCTCTTCTACAGTTCCAAACAACATTACACTTACGTGGTAGTGAGTAGAGAGTCCCTAAAGCCAAACCGAAGTATCCCGAGGTCTTTGTGTGGTCGGATAGAGTCGAGAATGAATTTTAACGAGCCAGTACCTTGCCGGAAATGGTGCTGCTTTAGTTGCCATCTTTAGCTACTTCACGCGAGATATCACGTCATGTGACATTTCAAAATTCCAAACTGTTTGTAAGCTAGGCTGTGCTGATGCATACAACTTCATTTCAATTTCGAAAGAAATACTGGACTATTTTTTTTTTTTTAACTGCGAAAATTGTGAATTTCCAGAGCGTGTTACTCCACACTCGACACCTCTTTCCCCTAAAGATGGCAGCTAAAGCAGCACCATTTCCGGCAAGGTACTGGCTCGTTAAAATTCATTCTCGACTCTCTATCCGACCACATGGCTTTAGGGACCCTCTACTCACTACCGCGTAAGTGTAATGTTGTTTGGAACTGTACAAGAGGTATAAAATAGCATTCTATAGCGGCGGAAATGATATGCCCAGGCCACTTCCAGGCTAACGAGCTTTGGCTCAAAACGGTAAAATATAACTTTCTCAAAACACATCCGAATGACATGATTTTGATGTCAACTCAACGTATGTACTCCCAATCATCCGTAAATTGATCTAAAGTGTATTTTACTCCGGATAAATCCTTTAAGAGCCAAAACCAAATACACACTGTTGTATTATATTTGCAGTTGTAATCTGTTGTGCTGTATTGATGAAGTGAAAACAGTCAGTATTCCACTACATTATTTACTCTTAGAACCACATTCTTTTTAAAGAGGTTATTTGGAGTAGCTCGCCATTGCAGTATAAAGCAAAAAAAAACCTACCGTGCATCCCTATATATATATATATATACTGTGAACTCAGACTTGAACCCCCACTATTGCTCATGTGTGCTGCTCAAAGGCCTGCTGAATATGTAAGTGGCACATAGGAATGCCAACACCCCCTCTAGTGGATGGGATGTAAAGATAAAAGTGTAAGGTCTAAATATTGAAGTGTATTGTGTAAATATGTTCACCTAACAGGATCTTAACAGGGTATAAGAAAAACCAAAATATTCTTTCAGTGCTTCAACTCTAACACTAGCTTTTGCAAAAGTTAGGAAGTAAAAGTGTTACGAGAGAATTTAATGAAAAATGTTTTCTCTTATGGTTTGAATAAAACATTCTGCTTCTGACTCTGTTGGAGATAACTAGTGTCATGGTTTTATTGATGGACATAATAACATTGCCTTGTTTACCTGCTTTGCCATTCTGCTGAGCTCCACAGCGATATCACCACCAGAATTACCAATGCCAATCACCACCACCCTCTTACCACGCCACTCCTCTGGTGTTTTGTAGTCCCGGCTATGGAAGTACTTCCCCTTAAATGTGTCAATGCCTGGTACAGAGAATATAACCATTTAACCCATTTAATCATTGTGATACATAAAAACTGCAAGGCGTGTGTTAAGGGTGTTAGATTTTCAGTAGACAGTGACATGGTTAGTAGCCAGTGGATACCTTTGCTAATCATGAACAGAGTGTATCTGAGTGATCTTAAAAATACTGTACTTTGCACAACAAATTTTGAATTTCAGAAAGCGATAATCATTATAACCACCTCAAGCAACTGCACAGTAGATTTAGTAACTAATACAACCCTACATGACACTGAAGCCCTACTTGTAGCAAGAAAGATTATTCTGATTTTAAATAAACTAAACTGTAAGATTTTCATGAAACCTGTATGTGTAAAAAGAACATACTGCCATAGCCGTATTATCTCCTGAGGCTACAATATAATCTTGAACCATTCACATTTACAACGAAAACTACAAGGATTACTTTTTTTATTTTAACAATACTTCCATTCAAACTTTCCACTGATAATTATAAGTGAATTATGCCTCTCACCACATCAACAAGCAGAGCATAATATAGATTAGATTCTAATGAAATCCGATTGTCTAACACTGCTGTTATTATTCATAAAATCACTCAAAGTGATTTAAGCCGTATTGCTCAGCTCCTTGTCGTTATAGTTGATATGTAAATGGAAACATTCACTGGAGTAAAAATATATATTTTTTCCAAATATACAGTTATATTTATATAACAACTTTTCTTCTCTTTAGTTATTGTTGCAGATGTGAATGGTTCTTTACAGGCATTTCTTAGTTAAAACCCAAATCCAAAACCAAGAGCAGATATTTTGTTTTATTTGTTTATCCTGGACAACCTAAAACAGTAGATTTCACAACCAGAAGGCACTTTTAATGGTCACGCTGGGTCATGATGCAATTTTCACTTAGTGCATGTCAACGTAGTCTTTGTGACACTGGAATTCATTGTTACCTGGGAAGTCGGAGAGTGGCATGCAAGGGTGACAGTGATGTCCGGTGCAAACCATAACAGCATCAAAGATGTGTCTTTCTCTTTTCCCATCCCTGGTTTCTGTCTCAACCTCCCATTGGCCAGAGTGGGAAAAAGGCCTTTGCTTAACCTGTAGCACCTTTGTCTGTGGAAAAAAATCACCCACCTTCGCTTAGCTAAAGTCAAGACTGATTGTAGAGATACAATATGATTGTAGAGATACAGCCATTTTTTCGATTGATGGAGATGTGTGCATTTGTATTTCCTAAGAGAACGCTGTTTATTGCAGGTATTTCTCCTTGTGGCACAAAAAAACAGTCTCTGCATAAATCTATAGGACTATTACACAAAGATAAGTAAATCTGCATAAATCTAACAGTCATATTACACAAAGATAAGTTTCCTTTGTCACTCTGTTATAGCTTACTTCTATGTTTCTAACACATTGCACTGCACACAAATACACACACGGACACACAAATGTACCAAACTTGCACTTCCCCCATTATACTGCTCCATGGACCTGTCATTCCCACTGCCACCATGGGGCGATGGTGGTGCAGGTGGTAGAGGTGCCGTTCAAGCCCCGCTCCATCTGACCCCATCGAAGTGTCCCTAAGCAAGACACTGAACCCCAATTGCTCCCAGTGGCAGGATGGTAGCTTGCATGGCAGCCTCTGCCACTGGTGCGTGAGTGCATGTGTGTGAATGGGTGAATGCGAGGCATACATTGTAAAGCGATTTGAGTGCTCGTAGGAGTAGAAAAGCGCTATATAAATGCAGTCCATTTACCCCAAAGACCTGACATGTATCACACTTGGCCTGCCCTTTTACACACATGCAGCACATTGTTACCCCCCACCACTGCCATCATAGTAACCTTCATCAATAGCTTCTTTCAATAGCCAGTCTGATTCATTTAATATAGCAATCTAAAAGCTACATTTACCCTTGTTATGAATAAAGAGGGTGCATGGCTCTTGCCATTTCTTTACACCATTCATCACCCCCAACACACCCCATCTCGACACAACCTCTCAAATGCATACATTCCATTTATGTCTTACTACCGCTAACCTGAAATTGGATATATTCCCGGAGCCCAAAGTGGTCTGCATACATGTGGAAGTAATCCATGATAAGAGAGTTGTGCATGAAGTTTGGGAAGTGAGCAGGTATGGGAAAATCACTGTAGCACATCATCTCCTTGGAGGTGTTGATGATGACAGATTGATAGATGCTTGCTCTGTCTGGCTCTGGGTTTTCCTAGGGGGACATACAGTATGTTGCAAAATATTGTTGAATATGGGGATTCATATTACTGTATGATTCAAATTCATGCCACTGCAAAATTATTAATTATTAATTCCGATCGGGCCAAAGGGGTCACCAAATGGATAACAAAAAAAAAATCTGTAAAGAAAGAGAGTCCCTGTCAGGGTAGAGAGCCTATCCAAATACTGGCAGCTTATATCTTCCTACTACTACAAAATGGAGAGAAGCTACAACAAACCTTCGGTGCTGCCTATGTGTTTATTTGTTTGTTTGTTTTCTTGTTTGGTTTTAGACAATTTATTACACTTATTGTGTGGATCTGGGGGATTGAAATTACATTAAAATACCTTAAACCTCCACAATCCACCAATGTCATCACTGCTTTCAAAGCACACTGGCTCCAGTCCCTCATCCAGACAGCACTTGATGCAGACTAAGCCAGAGCTTCCAGCTCCAATCACGGCTACACGTTTGGTCATAGTGAGAGATCTCAAAAGACAGAAAACACAAAATTGGAATAAAGTGTCATTCACAACCACTAGGACACAAAGTAAAGTAGACTTAAAGTAAATGTTAAAAATCATCTATTGGTCACTTTTGGATATAATACAAGACAGGCCAAGAATTTCAACATTGAGTTTCCCATATTACATATAGGACTCTATGGTATTTCTGTTATATAACTCTGCTACCAAAGAGCCAAATCAATTCTAATGCAACTTCAGATATGACTTTTTTAATTTTACCATCCACTTCAGTGTCTACTTAAACAAACATCTTTTTTTCTAGCTTAGTAATTCTCTTTTGTAAGAAGCTTTGGATAAAAGTGTCTAGGCCTACTAAATTCATAAATGTAAATTGAAATCAGATGCAGTTCAGCTAAGGACAATTTACAATTTAAATGGTTTAATTATTTTTTCGTAGTCACATTTTGTTACGATTGTTTGTTTACGATTACTGATGAGTAGATTTTGTTTAATTGAAATTATTAGTAATAATGCAAATTATAATTCAAACTGTAGGCTAATTGCAGTTGCATTTTAAATGGCAATGTAAGCTTTACAGTAGGCTACAGAAACCCTCAGTGTTGCCCCCAAAGAAGAATAGCAGAAGAGTAAGTTGAACTTTAATTGGAAAAAAAGTTTAATATTAAAAATTAAATATAATTAAAAAATTATTAGCCTATTTTTTTCTTTTTTTATATACTCGCACATCTTATATCTTACATATAATCTCAACACACACTGTATGCATTGTCACTGTGGTTTTCAGTTTTAGTCTGAATGACATTAGGTCTAATGTAATGTTACACTGTCCAATAAATAACTAAAATTACATGCAGTACAGGCCTAGGCATTACATAAAACATTATAGCCTACACAGCCTGTAACAAGTCAAAAGCCTTGCATTTTTGTAGTACCTTGCAATTCCGAAAAAGGGAGGTGCTACTTTCAAAATACTGCATTTCCCGAATAGCCTAACTAATGTCTTCCGAACTCAAACTACAGACGTGGAAAAAACCCGGACATTTATGCATCTTGCATCATAGATGGAATGTCTATGACAGTTGTTTCTCATGTTTGGTGTGGTCTTGGAGCACAAAACATCTGCGAACTAATACTGTTTAATAAACACATTTCATATAGCCCTGTAGGCTTGGCTAAACATCTGAAGACTAACTTTTAGCCGACGTCACAGGCTACCCAGACTGTTTCAACATAACCTGAGCTACACAGCAACGTCAACGTTATGAAACGTTTTAGTGTCAGTTTTTGAGACAAAATCTATCTCTATAAGTTTCACAGAACTTTTAAAACTGAGTTTTGAGTCTTTGAGTTTACGGGTGTGCAACTAACAGCAAGGGGCCTGTACTACGAAGGGAGTTTAACCAACCCAGAAATAACCCTGGGTTACCTTGTTAAACCGGGGTTGACAAACTCTGGTTATCCTGATTGGTGTTAATCGGTACTACGACCGACGTATAACTGATTGTGTGCGTTCACATAAAAGGGGCGGCTTTCAGAGCAAGTAACCCTTTTCAACGTTGGCGCGATCACCTTATTTCACTAATGGAAATGCACAATAGCCTAATCAAGACAAGCTACAAAGAGTTCAAATACTCTTCAGGGTAAATTAAAGCCGCGAACAAATAAAGATAGTATTGTATTGCCGATCGGGTAAATGTGTAGCAAGCCACATTAGTGCCTGAAATCTGTTAGTAGGCTATGGATATTGGATATTATTAGTTTGCAGAATGGCTGAAATGTTTGCAAATTATTCTTAAAATCGCCTAAAAAATGTAACACAATTCAGAAGTGCCATATCAATCGATATCAAAACGCCCTGTGATGAAATGAAGAAATCCAAGACGCTGTGATTGCCTAAATCTTGCAGATAGGATAGACTCCCTGAAAATGCGGGAGTGAGCCTGGTCACCTTGTATCCAGACTTGCCTGATCACATGTCATCTAAGAATTTAAGGCTATTTGGTCATTATAACTTGTAAACTTTTACATGAAAGTTGAGGCAAAATGTTTCACCTATAAATTAACAGGGCCACCCCATGGTTGGACAGAAAGACATGTTAAAAGGATTAGAGAAAAAAATTGAAATTAGTAGGCATAGGCTATCATTTTCAGAATAATCTCCCAAACAAAATGCAAATTAATACTTTATGTGGGTTATGGGCTACATAATATATGGCCTATATTAGGCTACCCAACACCTGCTGTGAAAAGATTTGCGATTGACATAATCGCCCTAATGCTCTGGGGTGCACTTGCCTTTATGGACGTGTATGACACCTATTTTTATAGGCCTATTAGTAATTAATTGCTTAAAACCCTTCTATAATTTGCAGAGCGGTTAAAGTTTAGAGAGAGAACCACCTTGCGAATTATACGACATAGATGTTCAGCATCACCGATGGAATATAGATCTAAGCCCTATTTGTCCACTGCAAAATCTAAGCACAAAGTAGCCTACATCTGCTCAATAGTAAGAGCATTATTACGGCGGGTGATGATATTAGAGACATCTGCCTCGTTTAACTAACAAAGATATTCCCTCGGCCTCTAAAAAAACCTCACCCTGCGAAGAGAGCACCTCACAATGCGATAGGGGTGGGCGGATCGATTCAAGGTATTTATATAATCAATATTAAAGTTGGTATCGTATCGTATCGATACCAGTGAGATGGAATCGATAATTTAACCTCTAGTTTTCCTGTTTAATGTTTAGTAGGATCTACTTTCTTTCCGCCACTTCAGGGCTCAACCAACTCCACTGAGTTTATTACACGCACACTCTGCCTCGGCTCTCCGCTGTGATTTGCTGTTGTTCTGTCACGTGACATACCAAGTAACTTGTTCAATGCTGCAGCAGCCCAACGTGAACAGTGAACATACAAATGTAAAGGACGTATTTTGATGAAATTATGAAATTAAAGTGATGGTTTGAAAGAAATTCTAATCATAGCCCTGTTACACAAGCTTGGTGAGTGAAAATTTTGCTTACAGCTTACACTAACTCAATGGAACATAAGCTCTATAACTCTATTTCCTATACACAGGGTTCAAATCCCACCCAAAATATAGCTCTGAAGGAAAGAAAGTATAGGCTACTAAAACAGGCCTCTTCCTTCTCTTTGTAAAACATAGGCCTACTCATTTATATCAAATAAAGTGTGCTCCATTTTTAAGTGTAATATCGTATCTGTATCGATATCGGTGATACTGACCATGTATTTACTTGGTATCGGATCAATATCAGATTTTGCTGTATCGCCTAGCACTACAATGCGAGCGCCAATGTCAAACGGATCATCCTACTGTTGCCACTGGCTTAGGCGAAAATGTTGGCGGAGGGGCAGTACTTCAAAGTTCAAAGTCTTTATTTGTCACATTGAAATACTGACGTAAAACATGTAGTGAAATTGCATACATTTAATAGAATTCTGAAAGAGAGAGAGAGATCCAAATCAAACAGCCTAAGCCTAAAGTCCTGCCTACAAGTAAATAGGGTTCAGGACTCCTCCAAACCTGGCCATCGGAACGCAGCCATCCACCTTATGTGGTTAAGCGCAAACCTCGGTTTAACCAAGAACATAAACTGCTCGGACCAGTTTTGGCGTGCAGCGTATATTGCCATGGCAGCATACCTCGGTTTAAACCTATCCACCTTTCATAGTATGGGTTAATCGGAAAGTTATGCCACACGTGATCAAGTTACTCTTTCCCTGATAAGCCAGTAGATCTAACCCCGCTTCGTAGTACAGACCCCAGCTTGTCAGTGGATTGGTTATAATGCAAATTACTTGGTTCAATAAGGAGTCTCAGACATTGCAGAAGGCCTATTGAAAATTCATGCTTACAAAATCGTGCATTTAGCCCACTCACCTAGCAAAACTAGAAGATCTACGGTCAGTTCTGAGCAAGGAACCGGTGTCCATGTATCGTAAAAGGCGTTCGTTGTGGTGGGCGGAACGTAGGCTATGGAAGGAAGTTGAGGCAAGTCGATTTGGGTTGGCCTGATAGGCCTACCCTGAATGCTTCTTAAATCACTTTAGAATATACTATCCCAGTCTTTTTGACGTGATATTGATAGCTTAGGTTACTGACAATGACAGGCCTAAATAAAATGCACATTCTGTCATCATGATGGGCCTACCCTGAATGCGTGTTAAAACTAATTGATAAACAAAATGCACATCATTGCAAGCCTAGCAGTATTTTATAATTGTGGACTTGCCATGGAATGCAATAATGTCATGAAATGCCAATGTCATGGAATGCCATGAAATGCACATCATATGCAAAATCATCCATGTAGGGGATATAGTCCACTTGTAAAGGATTGCATTCAGAACAGGCAAACCTGAAAAGCAGATATTACGAAGTGAAGGAGAGGATAACCTGTAGTGTGAATAAAACAAACAACAGCTGTTTACCTCTGATGTATTCTCTTGGTGCTTCCTTTGATCTCCTCAAGCATGGTGGACTCTGAAGGAAGTCTCGTCAGCCCTAGACAGAAAATAACCAAATAAGCACAGAAATGAGTGTGGTACTTGAGGTTTGAGAAAGATTAGACTTATATTTCATTTCATTTACAGAAAGTACCAGTAGTTTTCTGACATGATGTACATTTCTAACCATTGTTCTTCTGTGTGACCTGTGAACCTTGCTGAACTCAACTTTAAAGCTATGACTTGACTAACTGTGAGCTCTGTCTATGCAATCGCATCACGATTTTCTTTGCACCTCTGAAGACCCGAGTGGCCCAGCGTGCTTGCATTTCAGCCAGGGGAATGATTGTTCCCAGTCCATGTATAAAGCCTACTACAGCCAATGATGGTTGCGCCAGGCTAGGGGGAAAGACATGCTTGTACAGAGGGAGGCGGTAGCCTCAGGCAAGAAAGGGAAGTCATAGCCATAGCCTGTGGCAAACACCACCACATCCACCTAGTAAAAACAAAGATCATTTAGAACAGCTTCATCAACCATCTCTGGTAAAAAGGGAAAGAAAGTTAACGGGAGGTAACTATTATATATGGATATAAAATGGATAAACCATGATTGAGCAGGCAACATTTATGCTGTTTTATGCTAATTTATTAGCTTTATAATCACTGATGCTTAAATGACTCTCTCACCCTCATGCTACTTTAGACAGTTACAACCAAAGATTCAACAGCGCTCTAGAATCTTTGGTTACAACACTTCTATTTTCATAAAGGCGTCTCTCACCTCATCAACTATGGTTCCATCCTCAAACATCACACTGGAGCCTGAGAACTCTGTCAGGTTTGGTTTCATCAACACACGACCAGCGATGATGCATCCAGGAAGGTCATCATTCACCACTGGGATCTGAGCAAAAAATCTGGGATAGAACAGACATAGAAACTTGCAAAGCTCAGTTGACACAAAATAACAGCTGACATAAAAGTCCATTTGCGATGAATTTTACAGAAATATAGTATTAATATTTCATTCATTTGTTAAACTTCAGTACAACTCCCAAGTGTATTGTTTTTAGCCTAATTTGTTATTACTGGATAATAAACTTCAAATTTTACTTTTTTACAGACTGCTTTTATGTATTATAGAAATGCATACTCAGAAAAAATAAATGCGAGAGCGTGCAAGATAGGGATCAAAGCTTATGATATAACAGACAAATTTGTGAAACAGCCTTCATACCCATGGGAGGGCTGTAGTAGCCCATAGAGTTGATGGTCAAAATGTGCATTGAGCTGCTTCTCCATTGCCCTGGTGGTCCAAGAGGGCATTAGTCTGTGCATGAGCACAGCCAGACGGGCACCACTCACCACATCGCATGGCAGCCCCCCAGCTCCCACACGCAGCTCGACCCATGCGCCATGCCTGGTGCTCAGGTAAACCTGAGGGGGTGTAAGGCATGTTAAAATTGGCTGTAAGACGTGCATTGACTGTAGCAGGTTCCCAAACCCCTCTGTCATGAAAACAGCCAGCCAATATCTATCTGTGGGTAAAACTGATGCATGTATGGTAGTGGGTCCAACTAGTTCCACTAATCTGCTTTGCCACTCTGCTGGCATCCACAGCGATGTAACCTCCAGAATTGCCAATTCTTATCACTACAACATTTTTCCTTGCATTCCATCTGCACTGCAATATTCCCAGCTGTGAAAATATCTCCCCTGAAATGTCTCTAATCCTAAAAAAAGATGGTGTGCTTGTGTGGATTTTTGGTTGGATTAAAAAATGTGATCACATACAAAGCTACATGCATGCAAACAAAACTGTGGTAACTGGTAAATTTCCAAGTCAACTGCTGATTAGTATGTTTTTCATTTATTGTATAATTTGAATTTGAATATGTACTAAAACAAATTTTTGGACGGCTGTATTGACGGCTGTATTGTTGTACGTTGTCTGTACCTTTAAGATACGCCATACGCCAGTGTGAAATTCACCAGACCTGTTATGAAAGATGTAAGGGTGTGGCCACAGGAGGCCACCTCTGCTTTTCAAGACTGCTTTGGGTCAACGGATTGGGAAATATTCAAGGGAGCAGCCACCTACAACAACATCATAGACATTGAGGAGTGCACAGCCACTGTGAGCTCATACATCATCAAATTCATTGATGATGTTACACAAATAAAAAGCATCACAACTCGAGCCAACCGGAAGCCATGGCTGACAGGAGATGTCCACAGCCCTAACCCTAACCCTAGGGGAGGAAGCAGGCCTGAGAACATTGAGAGCCAACTTGTCCTGTGGCATCAGGAAAGCGAAACAGGACTACACACACAAGATAACCTCCCACTTCAATGATAGCAAGGATGCACAGAGCCTATGGCAAGGCATCCAGGATATTACAGACTACAAGCCTGCAGCGCGTAGCTGTGAGAGCGACACCACTCTGCTCAACAACCTGAACAGCTTCTTTGCACGATTTGAAGCAGAGAACAACACACGCCCACAGAAAACACCACCACCTCCACACGACCAGCCTCTGTGCCTGTCTGCTGCCAGCGTGAAGAGGACACTCTCCGCCATCAACGCCCGGAAAGCAGCGGGTCCAGACAACATCCCTGGTAGTGTGCTGAAAGACTGCGCAGAGGAGCTGAAGGATATCTTTACAGACATCTTTAACACCTCCCTGAGGCAAGCCATTGTCCTATCATGCTTCAAGACTGCCACCATCATACCTGTGCCAAAGAAATCATCCCCAGCCTGCTTCAATGACTACCGCCCTGTGGCACTGACACCCATCATCATGAAGTGCTTTGAACGACTATTCATGTCACACATTAAATCCACCCTGCCTACCACCCTGGACCCATACCAGTTCGCATACAGAGCGAAACGATCCACAGAGGATGCAATCTGCTCTGCCCTCCACCCAGCCCTAACTCACCTGGACAAGAAAGACTCACATGTGAGAATGCTGTTCATAGTAACCTACCTCCCTTAGTCCTTGGATGGAGTGTGGTTCAAGGTTCAAGACTAGTGATCCTTGATGTTGTCTCTTAAGTCACAAACTCATTAACAGAAACTGGTGTGTCTTCTGTGAGTACGGAACCGATTGTTCCTGTTTTATGTTTTGTCATATGGTCTGTATTCATTTACTATTAATTTACACTAGCACCCTGTTCCTGACCATGTGGTATTTGTCCAAGCATGATCAAATCAGTGGCCAGACTCAGAATTCAAAGGACGGATGTAAACTTTCTGCATCTTTTTGTCTTTTCTCTGCGCCTTCTCGATTGATTAGTCCACTTAGTTGAACCCTCTATAACTAACCTTAATTTTTACTTAATTATTATCACACACTAAACACTCCTCTCAATGGAGGGTGTCTTTTATGAAGGGTGTAAACTTTTAAATCATGATTTCTCCTATAGTTCTTACAAGAGTTGACATGAATCAGTCAGTGAGCCCAGAGAATTGCTGCAGGGTGAATGCCAAAAATCACAAAAACAACAATAATAGGTGGTAAACATTTTAATTTTTAATGCAAAACATTGAAGGTATCAGATATTTGTGATTGATTTCTTGAAAATTGTGTGGCTCAGTCAGGTTTCTCGTGGCTGACGACACTCTGAAACTGATTTACAGAGTAAGCATTTGGGAACTGTATAGATGTAAAAAAAAAACTAGCACCAGCTAAGCACCAATGAAACACAACAATCTAAAAAATTGGCAAGAATTGTGACATCTTGTTGTAGGAGAGGTATGTTTTTTACAGTCATTCAGTAGAAATAAAAGTTTACGGATCAGGGCGAGAATTTTTGGTGTGTTATGTGTTTACAAAAATCAAAACATCGTTCACTGCACCTTTAATAATCTTCTAAAACTCACTGCACTGCTCCTAATAGTTTGTCCCTATAGCACAGGTGCGGCACCATCCTTACACAAATCATCAAGCAACCTACTCAGGCCATCTGTGGCTTCATACAGGGCATCGAGTAAGTATGAAAGTTTGATCCGAAATGCCAAGACAGCCAAGACCACCGCTAGCCCACCGGAGAGGGGCAACCACCAACCCTGCGCAGGAGAGGGGTTCAGTTTAGGCACTGGCCTTGTCCTCATGGGCTGGGTCACCCGGTCCCACTGGGTGAAGATGGCTTTGCGGGCCCCCTTCCACTGACCTGGTCCGCACAGTCGGTACTGGTACGGTGTGCATGGCCCCAGCAGAATTTTCACACAAAGGCTAGGATCCCTAAAGAACAGCGACAGAAAGTTGGGTCTCACCCCCACTTCCTGTGCCAGAGAATCCAGGTAAGGGATGTACTGCACCTGGACAGAGGCATGGCTCGGATAACTGCAGAAGAGGGATGAAGTTAATGCAGTAAGTGCCAATGACAGTTATGGGTGTTTAATAATTGAGGCAAAACCTACCTTGTCATGTATCTTTGTATCTCGGCATCAATGACCTCATTCATTTTTGTCTCTGAAGGCAGTTGGCTTAACCCTTGAAGAAAATGGCAATATATTACAAAATATTTCACATTTCACAAGTCACATTTCTCTGGCAAGGTCTCACACCAACTTTTATGGTAAGATCATATTATCAGTGCAAATCCAACATGAATACTAGAAGCCTTGATTCTTCTGTGCATACCTGCAATGGCTCTGGTGGCCCAACGAGCCTGCAACTCCATACATGGCATTATTGGCCCAGCCGTCTGTATGAGGCCCAGAAGAGCTAACGTGGGGCGCTCTAGCGAGGGGGGAAACAAGTGCTTGTACAGGCGGATCTCTCCTTGGTGACCAGTGACCAGAGAGGGGGGCAAGAAGGAGAACGTTGCGCTATATCCAGTGCAGAAAACAATTGCGTCAATATTCTCCTCCATGGACTGGTCCTCAAACACCACGGACGAGCCTTGAAACTCGCACATGTTTGGCTTCATTGCAAGGGCTCCAAAAAGGATCCTCCCTGGGAGATCATCGTTGATTATGGGGCGCCTGTCGAAGAATCTGTATGGGTGTAAAGCAATGTAAGGGTTGGTTCAATTGCCTAAAGGGGCCTAGACAATGGACTTAGACCAATCCGATCTGACCAATGATTCTGATCACTTGGCAGAGATGAGACAACACCTGAGGATTCATTGTTATTCGGATGCTCTCAAGCTATGAAAACAGGGTTTTATAGCTAGAACTGCTCTGAACTGCAGAGCTAAATAAAAAAAAAACTTGCAGATCAGTAGATGTGGACCAGGCTACAACAGTGTCAGATGGGCTTATGTGTTACCTGTGCTTCGGCTGCAGACTGTACAGCCTGTGGTCATATATGTTGTTGAGTTTCCTCTCGGCGTACCAGTTCAGCAGGGCCTTTGGCAGGAGCCACTGCATGAAGAGTGTCCAGCGATTGATCATCACCATGTCCAGAGGGAGGCCTTTATCTGACATCCGGCCCACTACCCACCCCCCTTTTCTTGTACTTAGAAATGTCTGGAAAACATTAAGTCAATTTTCAGATTCAGTGAATCTCAAACATTTCTCTTAATAATACATACAGCTATTTATGAGAAGAAGAAGATTTTTTTTTAGATCCTCATGCCTTCTCTGCAGTTCTGCTGATCTCCACAGCGATGTCACATCCAGAATTCCCAATCCCAACAACCACAACTCTCTTCCCATAGAATGGCTCTGGGTCCTTGTATTCCCAACTGTGATAGCATTTTCCCTGAAATGTTTCTGCTCCTGAAAAACACAGGATATCGTTTTTGCATGAGGTCATAAAGTCATTTGAAGATTAAAAATATACTTTAAGTAACTAATTCTAGGACCATGGCATAGTCCACAACACATGCAAATCAGGCTGATAATTTTTACAGTCCTTGCTAAGTCTTTGAGACCTTTGTACTATAAACTGTAGAAAGAAAGCTCCTTTGAAAAGAACTGTATCGTGTGTTTTGAAATGTCATACCTTTGAAGGCATCCATTGGAGTGATGGGGTGTGTATAGTGTCCTGAACAGACAAGTACACCATCAAAGATGTGTCTCTCTTGACCATCCTTGTTTTGTGTAACAACCTCCCACTGACCTGAATGGCAGAAGTCAGGCTGCTGGTTTACACTGCACACCGTGGTCTAAATGAAAACACACATAATGCATATGTAAACACCACATGTACACATATCATATTATTTTCTTAACTAGAAATTTAAAAACAATGTTTACAGTAGAAAATAAATTGAATGGAATAAGCATTATTATCCATGTTTAAATGTATTTAATCAGAGGGAGAGATGTCACCTGAAACTGAATATACTTCATTAGGTCAAAGTGTTGTGCATAGAGCCGGTAGTATTGAAGCAGCTGGGAGTTGTGCAAGTAGTTGGGATAGTCAGCTGGCATAGGGAAGTCACTGAAGCACACCATCTCCTTTGAGGTGTTGGAGACCAGAGAACGGTAGATGCTGGAATGTTCTGACTCTAGGTTCCTCTGTAAGCCCACATAAGTTTTTTTTAAGATTTTTCATTAAATGATGTACTGCCATGATATACTGATGTACAGTAACTGCCATTTGATCTGAATTTGGAGAGCGTAGAGCTGGGGAGAATATGGGCTTTCGTTGCAGCATAGTCCTGACAATATTGTACTGTAAATGAGAAGGGAAAAGAATCTAACTGCAAACTGACTTTTTAAGGACTAAATTTAAGTTAATCTCAGAGCAAAAATTATGTTATTAATAATTATTGTACTGTGTATTAAACATAGTAAAACTGAAAGCTTTCAATTGCAATCTGTATAAGATGATTAGATATTCATCCCGCCAATAGACCTCAGTGATGATGTCTCACATTTCACCCACCTTAAATCTCCACAGTCCTCCAATGTCATCACTGCTCTCAAAGCACACAGGTATCAGTCCTTCATCCAGACAGCACTTGATGGAGACAAGGCCCCCACTCCCAGCTCCAATCACAGCTACCCGTCGGACCATACTGAGTGTCTGTATAGAGAGAGATTATGAGCTGCTAAATCATTGTAAGGAGAGAAGTTATGTTGACAGGATGTAAAATGACAATCATTTGATGTGTGACAGTGTCACTGTGGTCTGATGCCAGGAGATCATATCAGCCTTTACAAAAAACATAAAATCTTAGGCTAGTTTAGCCTAAGTTTAGGCTAGTTAGATTTTGACATTTATATATTAATCTGTATGCCAGATTAATTAAACCTAGGTGACTTTTCCTTTGTACATTTTTAGTGAATTGACTCAGATTGGTCTAATTGAATTTAAAACTGAATGAATTTTTTTTCACATTTTAACAAAACATTGTATTGCTGGGTTTGTGTGATTGTAGGTATAAACGACAGTGTTTGTCATGGGTTCTGCCCACCACCAGTCAATTCTGATGTCCAGGGACGGTCTGGTTTTCTGTTCAGCCTGATAAGTGATTCAACCAATGTTTTGCAGGTGTTTCCACCCCGGACGGAAAGGAACTGGAGTGAACCTGTTGCATAACACAGAGGGCTCAGGTCATGATGAACTTTGCTCTGAGCTGTCTGGGGTGGATCTGTCAGGAGAGGAGAGGTTTGGAAAAGTAGGCCAAGAGTTGTTTTTGGAGTCCAGAAAGAAAGAAACCTTTCTTATATTTTAAGATGCCAACTGGAGTGAAAGCAAAGAGATCTCTATGTTACTTCTGCAAAACCAGATAAGGGAGGAAGTATAGAATAAAATATAAAATTAGTAAAAAAACAACAACAACAAAAAAAAACTCCTCACTCATGCAGAAAAATGCAATCATGCAAAACTTAATATAGTGGAAACATAGAGACTGTAACTAATTCATTGTGTGCGTGCCGTGAGTCCACATGTTCACTTACACTGAAATAAAGTGTTGTCCTGGAAGAAGGGTCTGCAAAATGGGAAGGGATCCTCCTCCCCTTACTCGTGTGAAGATGTGGTCTGTTCTAGAAGTCTTGATTTCACAATGGCTGATCCAGGCCCAGTTTTTGTTTGCACAAGGCCTGAGCTAAGCTGGAAATGAAGCTGATCCAAAATCAGAGGTCTAAGGTGTGGCAAAAAGGCAATATGAGAAGGTGGGTGGAAACAAAAAGGGGGTGGCTCATGTTAACCTATGAGTATCTCAAATGATTATGCAACCAATCCTGTTAAATATTATGGGCCTCTACAAAATTTGTTCTCAAGGGATAACTCAACAAAACAGATGGCATAGCTCTATGTAAGATCAGAGCCAAAGGAGTTCTGCCAAATATGATGGCTGCATGTCACATGTAGCCTAGAAATCTAGACGAATGCTACCGGTACCAAGTCTTTTTGCTGAGTCAGCAGGTGTGTCTAGCCTTGCACCGTAGGGCCTCAGTACAGTCTTTTACCAAGACATCACAATGCTCTCATCTTTGTAGAGAGTTGTGACTTAGAGACAAGTCAAGACTTAGCACAATGTTGACAGGGCTGTGTCGATGCAAAACAACAAAACAAAGTGGGCAAGAAATAGTGGTCATTTGAAATGGCTTTGGTAAGAGTCAGACTGTAGCTTTTCAAAGTTGAGCAGAAAAAGGCACAATTCATCAGTTTTAAAGAACACATTTTTAAAGAACACATTTTCTGTTTGGCTGATGTTGCTCTGATTGGTCGTAGCACAATCATGTTATGTGCAATCACAGTTTGAAAGACAGCCATTGATTCTGCCCCTAGGCTTGACATTTATAGCCACATTTATTGACATTTTGATGTCATAGTCTGGCTTGTCAGACTGTCACAGGTCTACTCTTTTAGATCATGAAAATAACTCCCATCCTTCCTTGGCCTGCTCACATGTGCATGCGCACGCACACACACACACACACACACACACACTCTCTCTCTCTCTCTCTCTCTCGCTCTCTCTCTCTCACTCCTTTAAATAATTGATCATAAAGGCCAGAGTTCAAAATCATGGTGATGGTGATGAGAAGGACTGCAATCATAAGATAGACTTTGGTTAAAGAGTTTTTGCCTCTGGGCAGAACAGCTACAGTATGTTCAATTCAGTTATTACAGGGGACTTTTTGCAAATGAGAACTCTTCGAAGACAATTATCAGGGAAACAACAGACGTTTGACAGTGTTTTTATATGTCAGTGTTTTTTTTGTAAGAGAATATTTTAAACATTTAAATAATGCTCCATGGGAAATATAGTTCTCAAAAAATTGCTCATGAAATGGGCCAATCTTGCTTGAAGTTTGACTAATAAACTTGCTTAGCTTTAATAATAATGGCTGTAGTTTCAGATCTTCTGAGCGGTGACCATTGAGATAAGATTGTTGAACGATGCTGGGTTCTAGTGCAAGTAGTAGACAGCTTCCCCAACCGCAGAGAACAGGCGTTTGAACAAGCGGGTGGCCAGGCATGTCTCGCTGGAGTCATCAAGTGGACAGGTCTTTAGGGGCTGGAACATGCGTTCAAACTGGGTAAAGATAGCCTGGCGGGACCCAGACCACTTCCCAGGGCCCATCAAGCGGTACTGGTATGAGCTCACTGGGCCCCACAGAACCTTCTTAAACAGTGGGTAGTCAGTGCAGAAGAGCCAGGGCAGGCTGGGTCTCACACCAATCTCTCCAGCAATTTCATCCATGTAGCTGACAAAGTCCACCTGAAGTGGGGCCTGCTTCGAACAGATGTAGCTGTGGATGACACACAGGTGTGAGTTGTATTTTCTATACAGCTTTTAGCCATGTGCAGTATTTTCCATATCCGTAGTGTCATTTTCAATAGCTTTCATCATTGCCTGTTGACTTGGAAGCTTGTTTAACCCTTTAAAAGAGTACAATAATGATTAACTGTTTCAAAGACTTAACATTTTTAGAGCACTGGATAAAGTAAGATACTTCAATGGGAACAGCTTTATTAATTGTGTATCTGACTTTACTGATCACAAGATGGCGCTGAAGCAAATATGCCTTCACAGGGCAACAGCCATACTGGATACAGTTGTATTGTTTCTGACCACAGTGATAGGAGGCATTAGAGGCAGTAGTCGAGTTGAGGGGGGATGAGGAGGGATGACAAAAAATGTAAAAATCATCCCCCCTGTAAAAACATCCATCCCCTTCCATCCCTTGAGCCGTTTTATCAATTAGAGTGGAAATAACTTATTTTCAACAGTGGAAATATAACTAAAATTTCAACACTTAACGGGCTTTGCACAATAAGTAAAACAGGCTACCTGCACCGTGAGCCAGAGGGCTCGCACGAATAGCCTAATCATGTATTCTTTTCAACTGAGTCAGTGACGTCGGAGAATAGTGGCGGTGGTCTAATGTTTGAATACAGAGTGTTGTGAACATATGAGTTTAACATCATGACTAAGCGACGTGGACAGCTCGATCTGAGGGACCTCTTGAGAGAGCGAGAAGTGGCGTTTCAAGAGGTAACGTTAAGTCAAGAGTCAGAAATATCAGTCACACTTTTTATGAATCAAACATGTAATTTAGGACATACTAATGATAACAAAATAGCTAATGAATGTTAATTTGGACTCTAACGTGTGCCACTCTATTCAGCAAGCTAGCTGAGTTGGGTTCATGTAAATGTTGATATAGTTGACGTTAATTGACGTTAGTTCGTGTTTCTGGGATTGATCAGACAACAAAAAATGTAATTTAAGGTAGGCTAAAGTAGACGTTGCTAACATTAACGTTCCCTTTAAAGAGAAACTATACACTTTAAGAGTTGATTTAGAACGAAATAAGACTCAAAATAGAAAACCTATAGGAAATCAATTGGATAAAAGGAAAATTAAGGTGAATAGGTTTGAAGGGAATATTGATTTCATATTTCATTTATTTTATCATTCTTTGAACATAAACTTCTCAGCTTTGTATTTCTGTACATAATTCTTTAAATATCCAAGTTATTGAAACCAGCTAGTTGTGTGATTACTGCCTCCTGATAAGATCCTAGAAATTCTGACGGCCAAGGTTGCTGTGTCTGTGTGACACTCACGGGTTAGGCTACAGTGTGTGATGACAGGATCAATGACATGTAACATCCACACCATGCATGTTTTCAGACAAAAAACACCGGCATATTCATTATGTTTCGCTTTAACAAAAATAAAAAAAGTGTACACAGTTCATCAGCACAAAACTACCATCACCAGGGGGGGTTTGATTTTACAACTCGACAACTGATTAGAGGCAACAGAGACTGATTTAAAACGGTTCAGCTTAAGGCATACCTTTGAAGACCTGTGTGACCCAGCGAGACTGCATTTCAGCCCATGAGGCATGATGGCACCCAGAGCATGTATGAAGCCACCACGGCCAGGGTCGGGTGCTGCAGGGCAGGGGGGAACACGTGCTTGTAGAGGCCTATTCTGTGGCCAGATGTCCTCTTAATGGAGGCAGGCAGGAGTCATAGCTGTAGCCAGTGGCAAACACAATCACATCCACCTAGTTGAAAGCGAGAGGAAAGGGATTATAAACATAAAATTCATATGCATTTACATTCATAATGATTTATGTATAAAGCATAAATGAAATACAGAATGCAGCTGAATGAAAATAACTTTCCCTACCTGAATTTAACAAGCCAATATGCACAACATATTAAAATAGGAATGAGACGGAACTTTTTATTCATTTTTTGCATGTAAAATAATAACAGGCCCTAATTCTATTAACATAGAATGTTAATTAGGTATGGCAAATATATTTAAAATTCCATACTTTATTATGCTTAGGTAGTTGTCATATAGGCTATCCCAGTGTCTTTGCTATATTTTTGGATTTTGTAATTACTGCATGCTTACTGTAATGCTTACTTTTCAAAAAGAGCACCAATAGGAGGCCATTGCAGATAAAATACTCCAAGTAAAAATCTTGAATTATGTCTCTTTTTTGCATGCCCTGTTTATACTGAATGTGAATTTAAATGTCAGCAGTAAATATATATCAATATAGCTATAGCAATAAAGCTATTCTTTTCAGAGACACCAAATTCCATTGAAATGCATTAAAATTATGGAGTTGGGGCAGTTTCAATGTGTTACATTCAAATGCACAGTTAAAGAAGGGCTAAGCAACGTTCTGTTTTTTTCTCTCACAAGCTCCCTCTAAAGACCGCTGTATTGCATTGTATTGCACTGCATTCTATTGGAGGCGGTCCGCGCTGCTGAACATTGCAAGTGCTGTATCTACCGCTATAGGCGACGGTGGCACATTCTACACCGTTATTTCGGCGTATAATGACTCATTTTTGCATCCTAAACAGTATGAAACGGATTAATTAAATGAAAAATGTTGCATAGTGGGCCTTTAATAATCAAATTCACCAGGCCAGAACATGCAAACAAGATGATTTGTTAAGTGTGTGTGTGTGTGTGTGTGTGTGTGTGTGTGTGTATGATGCACAGCGCTGCTGATTACCAATAAGGCTCTGGGGGCCTCTAACTATTTTTACCCACTCTTCAGGTATGTCTTGTTATTTTATCACTTTTCTGACACACCATGCAAAACAAATGTGGAAAACAAATGTGTGTTACTTTTGATAAAGAAGATTTGAATCATGATGATGTGATGGAGGAATAGGTTGAGGAGAAGAATTGCATTCCCACAAGACATTTTGCATACAGTATGTATGTACAGTATTAAAAGTGGTAGCTGGGAGATTGCAGTAGATATTTTACATCAAGTCACATATTTCGCTTGCCTTGAACTTCCACAGTCCTCCCATGTCATCGCTACTCTCAAAGCAGGTAGGCTCTAATCCTTCGTCCAGGCAACTCTTGATGCAGGCCAGTCCAGAGGGACCTGCCCCGATCATGGCCACTTTGCGCACCATACTGTATGTGGAGGAATCACAGGTCTTTTAGGAAAGTTTGTGGCATTATGCATTTTTAATATGAGAAGATGCTCTGTAGAATAGAAATTGCACATATGGTTAGGTACATATTCAGTCAAATAATCTGTGATACACTATGCTCTGATCAGTTTTTGTCAGATGCTGTTTTTTTTTTCCCTCTCACATCATCACAGTATTACACTGCCCTTTATCTTATTTAAAAAAAATAAAATGTACAAATTGTTATTAACACATTGCCCTTTTTCAGTGTTCAGAACACAAAAGAATAATGAGCCTTTAGTCACAGTTAAATAAAGACATCATGAATATGTTCATAAATTATTATACGTACATAGAACATTATACTTATTATTAACTTCTACGTATGAAGCCTATTTATCAGAATCTAAAAATAAATGGGAAAAAAGGAAGATACCTACATAAAGGACCAACTTCCTCTACTTGTTGTATAAGTACTTAGAAATATAGAAAGATAGACAATGTGGTCCGGAAGCCAAAAGCTAAAGTTTCTAGTCAAATATGGTGGCCACTGGGCATTTTTTAAGCAACTCTCGCTCCAGGTTTATGTGAAATAGCTGAAAAACATTTTATTTAAAGCTGGGGCGTTGTATAAAAATGGGAATTGGTTTCAACTTCGTCAGCATATGATTATTTACTGACTCTATATATGTGAGAATTGCCTGAAGTAGGCCCAGATTTACTAATAATAACCTGTTTAATTAAAACATTTCTCTTTCCTCTCGTACAGTATACTGCTTCATCATGCCCAAGTGGGTTTGATTCTAGTAGTAAAGATGCTAACATACCTTCCAGTTGGAGTACTGTGCTCCAATTCATCAGAGAGGAAGAACACTTTTTCAGATTGTGTTTTATGGTATCATCACTGGCTGCAATAAACCCTTTAATCATTTCCAAAGAAGACATTTATCAAACCCTGTATTGTTTACCCATGCTCACAGGGTTTACCATTGACTAAAGGGCGATGACGTTTGGGCATGAAACAAGGTAGGAAGGGAAGGTTAAATTCAGCCAGGTTTAAATGTTGAGACGTCAAATAAATTGTTTGAGACATCAAATCAGCATTCTGTCTCCAAGGCCTATGTGGTGACAGTTGGCCTGTAGTAACACAATGATGATTAGGTGATATCTCTGGTTACATAATAGTGCCATTTGCAGTGATCAATGCATTTCCTGCATTTTAACTGCCTTCATTTCATCATATTTCTATATAATATTTTCCTCAATGCCAAAGTGCATCCTTCTCGAAGCTTTTTTTTTATTATTATTATTTTTTTTTTAGCTTTTTTGAGTATTCTACCAGATTTAGCCAAAGAGAAGAACCTGAGACTCTAGTTTCAGTTAATTAGATAATTAAATCAACACATTTTGCTCCCTCTGTTTTAAGGCTGGACTGATCATCGGGTTCAGAGCACTTGACCAGTGGGCCACTGCCCCTTGGGGGCTGGTATAGTGGTTCTTTGCCAATAACAGCTCTCAAGATACACATACATACATTTCAATGCAAAACTTTGACAGATTATGAATCAATAGGAATGCTCAAAAGGTCAAATGGTCCTAAAAAATGCCCCAATGTGATTTTTTCCCCAAGTCCAGTCCTGGTATTGGGCTGTTTTTTGTCAGCCCTAGCGACCCAGCCATCAGCCATTACATGAATAGAAACAGTGCATTTTCAGTCTCTAGTAATATAATAATAATAATAATAATATCTTAGTTTTATATAGCGCCTTTCAAAATACCCAAGGTCGCTTAACAGTATGTAGGCATGCGTAATGTAAGCATGTAAGTGGGGGAGGGGGGGGGGGGGGGGGGACTAGAGGCCAAAGGCCTCTGTGAAGAGATCTGCTTTGAGGTACTTTTTAAACAGGGGTAATGAGGGGGCACATTGGACATGAAGGGGTAGCTTGTTCCAGAGAGTCGGGGCAGCTACATTAAAGGCTCTGTCACCAAAGGTCTTGAGTCTGCTGCGGGGGACGGTCAGCTGGCCCTTGGAAGAGGACCGCAGGGATCTCAGAGGGGTGTAGGGGTGGAGAAGGTCAGTAAGGTAGTGGGGAGCCAGTCCATGGAGAGATTTGTAGGTGAGGAGGAGGACTTTGTAGCTGATGCGGGATTTGATGGGGATGCTGTTTGAGTATGGGAGTGATGTGGTGCCAGTGCCTAGTGCCTGTTAGAACCCTTGCAGCAGCGTTCTGGACATATTGCAGTCTATCCAGGGATTTTTTTGGCAGACCTGACAGGATGGAAGATTGGTGGTCATCCAGGTTTTAATATCTTGCAAGCAGTGGACAAGAGGCATTGGGGGGAGTTGGGCAGAGGGTTTGGTGCTGATGTACAGTTGTGTGTCATCAGCGTAACAATGAAAACTGAGTCCATGAGAGCGGATAATTTGTCCTAGGGGGAGCAGGTGTATGGTAAAGAGAAGGGGGGCAAGCACAGATCCATGGGGGACCCCATGGTTGATTGTTGTTGTTGTGGAGTGTGAATCTTTCAGGGTGACGTATTGTTGCCGGTTTTATAAATATGACTGAAACCAAGAAAGTGCTGTATCAGATAGTCAAGTGAACTTTGAGAGCCGTGTTAAGAGGATGGTGTGTGAGACAGGCTGTGTATCAAAGGCTGCTGAGAGGTCCAGTAAGATGAGGATGGTAATGAGGCCATTGTCAGCAGCAGTGAGGAGGTTGTTTGTGATTTTGACAAGGGCAGTCTCTGTACTGTGGTGGGCTCTGAAACCGGATTGTAGAGGTTCAAAGAGCTCGCTGTTGGGCGGCCACTGCTCTTTCCAAGATTTTGCTCAGGAAGGGAAGGTTGGAGATGGGACGATAGTTATTAGGGTCATCAGGGTCCAGACCAGGCTTTTTCAGGGTAGGGATGACAGCAGCAGTCTTGAGGCTTGACGGCACCTCACCAGATTCCAAGGACGTGTTGATGATTGTCATCATAGTGTGGCTGAGAACAGGAAGACATGATTTAACCAGCGAGGTAGGCATGGGGTCTAGCTTACAGGTTGATGACTTGGCTTTGGACACCAGGTTAGTGACCTGGTCAATGTCCAGTGAGCTGAAGGAGGAGAGGTTGTTAATATAAAACACATCCATGGTTATTCCTGAATTCTAAAAGAAACTCCCTATAGGGCTGTTTCCTAAACCCATAGCAACGCGATTGGTTGCATTGCAATTGGCCATTGCCAACTGGTATTGGGGAACTGACAGAAGGGAAATATCCAGAGAGGCATATTTCAGAGTAAACACGATTGCTTACATCTTGATGAACCGTGTTAGTAATTTTTAAACAGACATATGGCACTTCTCCTCCAGATTTATTAAAAATACAATCACATTGTAGTCCTTTAATAGACTATCACACATCAGATATATTACAGTCTCGCTTGTTACCACACCAACCCATATATTCACACTAGTACACACATTTACCATGAAACATATAGAAGACTGGACAGCAGATTAAGGATTATACAGCATACAACACACAGAGCACTATAGAGTTCCTATTCACTTTGTTGAGTGGCTGGTGATGTAAGTCTTATGTGATGAAAGGCATACAAAAAGGCCTGTGTAACCAAGCCTGCTGCCATAGTCTTTTTTTTTTAGACAATGATATTGCAGGTGGTCCTTTGAGCAAAAAATAGCAAAAAGGCAGAGCTTTAAAATTATTGCCGTGGTAAAATAAAACAGCAGAGCCTGAGTATGGAGTCTAGGAGGACTGTCATGTTCAAGGATCAGATGGCCAGACAGATATCACAAAGCCACAAATATGCCCTGAAAACCCCCTGCATAGTGAGAGTGAATAAAATCAAGCGAGAAAAAAAAATCAAGTGGTCATTGATGGCATTTGGCTTTTGTACATTCAGCAGAAATAAGAAGTGCCATAGAAACCATGACAATCATCATATACAGAGCCACTTATAGACTTACTGATTAACCCCATGCATTAAGACTAGTTACAGTTTTATTGCTGCAACATCTGGAATGTGAAAAATAATCTGTAACATTAACATCAATCCACATATAGTACATAAAGTATGCATACGCCCAACTGAGGTTTTCACAAAACACAATAGGAATGGGACAGATTAAGGGGAACTTTGGAACGTTTGCCGTGGTTACATAAGATCTGATGAGGCAGGGTGCGGGGGTGGGAAATGGGGAAAGGAGGGTGAAGGAGGGGTGGGCTGCAGCGGATGGGTGGCGGTAGTGGGGGGCCGGAGAGGGAAGGATGAGGAGAGGAATTTCAATCAGGTTGTATTCACTCTCAAGATGAGAGCTGGTGATGGGGGCTGTGTGTGTGTGTGTGTGTTGGGGGGTGGGGTCTCTATGATGGAAATGGAGCTCTTTCTTTTTGATCCTCTCCTGTGGGAAAGAGAGGTTGAGGCAGCCAGAATAGACAACACTTGCCATTCTAATAGTCTCAGAAGCAGTGGGAAGAGCTGGTGGCCTTTGGTAATATCACCATCTACTCTCCCTCACACTCGACCCATGGGATGCAGCATTTGAAAATGAGAAAGACGAGTGAGCCAAAAAGAGAGCTTCTGGCCGCAGTGGTGAGCACACTGCAAATGTATTTTTGCTGTAGCCGCCCAGAACATTACAGAGTCAGAGCCACTCACATACATACACAAAACCTGTCCTGCGCATTCAGAAAATGGACATGAGGCTGCTGCATGTCATTTCAAAACTATCTTTGAGATTCCCCATCTTGCCAGTGAATTTTTTGGTTTTGCAGTGCAAGCAACTACCCATTCACCTCTAAATCTCAAATCTGTATAGAAGCTTCCGGTTTCGGAATATGACACAAAGAAGACACTAATATAGACACAAGATTGCCATAAAATAGTATCCAATACTATTTTTACACACTTCAACAACATTCATAAACTGCACCCAGCCGCAAGAGAAGTACAGAATGAGAGATGGAGAGAAGTAGGTCTCCAAGGTTCTTGTTTGTCATTGTTACTGAAAAAGCAATGCCCTGAGACAAATGTTCACTATTCCCCACCCACTACATGAAAGGAATCTTTGTTATACAACTAGAACTCTTATAAACTTGATCATGCCTATTGTAAATGGACAAGAAGCAACCAAATACAAAACCCACAACAAGTATGATTCTATTCATTCTATTATTTTGTGTACTTACTTTCGGTAAAAAATAAAATAATAAATAAAACAAATTCTCATTATGGCATGTTTGCATGATAGATTTAAAGGCCCACTAAGCAACATTTTTCAGTTAATTAATCCGTTTCATACCGTTTAGGATGCTAACATGAGTCATTACACAGCGGTGTAGAATGCGCCACTGTGGCCTATGGTAGATACAGCATTTGCAATGTTCAACAGCAGCGGTCCGCCTCCAATAGAATGCAGTGCAATACAATGCAATACAGCGGTCTTTAGAGGAAGCTCGTGTAAGAAAAACAGAACGTTGCTTAGCCCTGCTTTAACTAGGATAGGGCATACAATAGGACATACACAGTAAATGTATACCAAATTAAAATTCATTCTCTGTAATTAGGGCACCTCTATCGACTTGAGCTAACTTAGATAAAGAGAAAACACTATGCAGCAAAGATTTACACTTCAGACGGAAAGCTAGCAGTGCAATGATTCACCCTGTGGCACCTTGGCTCCACTTCCAGCCTGAAACACCAAAAACAGATTTCCTCCCACGCATGCACACACACGTGTGCACTAACCCCCATGCACCAGTATTGGGGGCAGAACATCCCCCGCAGGAAACTGGAGCCATCCTATAAAAAATTCCTCTCCCCACACTCTTCTTCAAGTACACTCAGAGAGTCTATTACGAGATTCAGTCAGGTCTGTTATATACGGGACAGCAAAGGGTTTCATAATCAGTGGTTGTACAGTATTGTGGTGGTTGTTTGATGGTGGTAGTGATGACAATGATTTCTTTCATTTTGCAGGCAATGGAGGATGGCAACACACACAGATGAGTCTTGGAAGGTACTGTGACAGGACGTCAAAGTTATAAAATCTCCCCCCTCCTGTAATCAACAGTCAGTACCAGTCTGTAGCACCCCTCTTACTCCCGTCCATGTTCAGGCAACGTTTGCCCCTGACCCACGCCTCCACCATCCTGCACCACCATTATGGTCCTCCACCTAGCTTATGTGAAGTGTCACATTAGGCCCTGCAGCATTGTAGGGGACATCCAGAGCGCCTCCACTAGGTTGTACTGAAAGTAGCCCATGCCAAAGCCGCAGGCCACGTCAGTGACATGGTGTCGGCCCAGCAGGACCCGGGAAAAGCCCACCAGCAAGGCCCAGAGAAAGACAAGCACACGGAGTGGCGCGGCAAGGACCAAATGGGTCAGCAGAAAGCGGGCACACATGGCAGCGCGTGTGGCATGGCCTGATGGGAAGGAGTAGCCGTCCACAGAGAAGGTGGCAAACATGTCCATCCGGTTGTGGGCCGGGCGCCGCCGCCGCACCACTGCTTTCACCACAGCCACCAGGATCAGGTCCAGCAACAGAGCTGAGAGAGAGACAAGCATACACACACACACAAAGATAACATTTACTATATTCTATTTTTCATTTTTTTTACGTAGTATTTGTATGCATGTGACAATCAAACTCCTAACTACAGCTGCTATATGAATACAGACATGACAGCTGGCAAGTATTACAGTGACAATGATATGGAGGAGAAGGTAGGCCATTGCATGCAGGTATGCTGTGACATGCAGTTATGATTGAGACAAGGAATTCACATGCTCAGAACAAGGAAAAACACGTAACTTGACTGTAAGCTATTTTCTTTATTGATTGTTTTACAGGTCAACAAGTTAGAGTGGGGGTTGCTTTTTGAAAGCTGCAGAGATGAAACAGGTCTGCATATGCATGCACACGCACACACCATCAGCCTTTGATAAAACTTGGTCTTGCTCTTGTTAGCACTGAACAGACAAAAGATGAGTTGCAATGCTGACTTATAAATGGAAATTTAATTATCTATGTAATGTAATTATCTTGTAGTCAGCTGCCAGCATCACATAAAAATGTTCCATTATCTTTATTTCTACACCCTGCCAATTTTTCCTCTCCTCCATTGGCAAACATGACTAAAAGATGTCCCTGCTCTGGATGCATGTGCGCGCGCACACACACACACACACACACTGTGTTACTGGTATTGGCAGTGTGCCTGCCTAGTGCTCAGCTTATGTGGCAGTAACGAGCTACAGTTCTTTTATCCCTAGAGGTGACACTTCTGTCTGCTCACCCCCTCCCATCCCTCTCTAACGGGCTATCTGTCAGAAGTGCTGTTCACTACAAGACGGGATAGTGTGGCAGCCAGCTGGCTGCGCATAACACCAAGAATAAGGGAGCGGGAGATAATGAGAAAGCGAGAGAGAAGGGGCAGAAAAGAGAAAGAGAGAATACATTTAAAGAAGAGAAGAAAGTGCAAGAGGGTGAGATGAGAAAATTTACATGTAGCACAGAGAAAAAGAGAATGCCACAAATTACATTACTGGCACCTTCTGGTCATTTTATAGGGTAGAAATATTTTGCTGCATGGCCAAAGCCATTAAGAGAGCGCTTGCTCCTGGGATGGGTGGTTCTCCTTGATCCATAACCAGAGAAGACATGTTTTATCTTTCACTCCCAGTTTAGAAATGATTCCCAAAGGAGACTAGGCTTCATTCATTTATTTAAATGTTGTTGGGTAGTTGTAATGAGATATGCAGAATCTTGGGTCTTGTTGCTTGCGGATCAGTGTAAAACACTGCATACATTTCTGCTCAGCAAAACAATCTTCTACGTCTATACCATATATGCACCATTAGACAGTTGCAACAGAGCAGAAGGAGGAATGATTAGGGGACAACCCCTAATGTCAATAGAACACAACGCATGCACCAGTAAGCACAGTGGTCCACTAAGTCATTCTTCACTTGTTGGCAGCATGTGGTCATCGAGCCGGCTGCATGTATGTAATCAAAAACCCACCACAGTGCTTAACTGTCAAAGGGGTCATTGGTACAAAAAAGGGACAGGGACATTGCAAATGTAGGACAATACATTAGGATACTTCTAGAGGCTGACCAACTGTGTTGACTGGCAGACTGGCACTTGTCCCAACAAACAAGTCATGAAGGGCAGGGCACTGTCAAAGCATTTCAAAAACTGCTGAGCTTTGTAGTTTGGTGAGTCTGTCAAAGTCATGTGGATTATTCAAAAAGATGGCTACAGTTAGTGACTGCTGTCTTTCGTCAGTAAAGACAATCATATATAGCCATATATCACCATGTATAGCCTAAACACAAACTTGACTAAGCGAAAATGCTACACATGTGTATGTAACATTGATTCAACCATGCCCCTGAGAGGACAGTGCCTATTCAACACTGCAGGGCTTTACATAAATTAAGTAACGTTATTGAGATAAAAAAAAAAAAAAAAAAAACAGGAAAATCAAGGTGCAACAACTAGAAATACAGAAATGAGAAAAGCAGGATGGTACGAAAGTGGGCGGGATTTTGACATAAAGAAAAAAACTGGTAAAACATAGAGTTGAGACATGCAAACCCAAAGGCATTTACCCATGAGAAGGTTGAGCATGACTTCTTGCCCAGCTGCGCTATCGCTCTTGTAGAGGCAGTAAGCAACACCAGCAAGCCATGGTATCCCATGCCCCGAAATCTCAATCAGTTTCATTAGCGGCCGTATACTTCCCCAAGAAGAGTCTTCACACGCGCACACTCCCAGCCGCTTGGACAGCCACAAGTCCGTGGCTAACAATGAGCTTAATGCTATGCCGATGATAGATGGGTTAAGTCGCATACAGTCTTCTTCTGGGAGCTGTCCTCCAGTAGACGAGGTAGATGCATTGGACGAACCGGAGCCTCGACGACGAGTGGGGCTCTCAGATGCTCGTAGTCTCGCTGAAGTCGGGTCGGACCCTTGCCGTTGCAACAAATTCTGTGGACGCCGATTAAGGGATATAAACTCGTAACGCCCATTACCACCAATACCGGGAGAACTACCACTGCGTCCGCTATTATTTTTAGCTTTCGGGGAAGGCATGTTGATTTAGGCTACTTTTTCGGGTCCCGTGCAAAACGTTTACACTAACGTGCTTTTTGGATCAAACACGTCGCTCAGATGTTAATCTTTCTCTTTTCAGATCATCCCCTCACAGGTGACAGCAGCTTTAGCATCCGGAATGACTCCCGCCATCTTTGTTTTTGTCGCACGCGCTAGGATGACTGGGAAATAAACTTCACAAGTCAGACACGTGACTAAAATGAAACAAATTGGTTAAAACAAATGCTAAATTCTATTGTAGTAAATGACTGTGATACAAATGTAACCAAACGCTTGCCATTTCAATTAATAATGATGGGCCTACGAGCATATATGGCGTTGCAGGGTGTAACTTTTGAAATTGTGTCATTAAAATAAATAATTCAGCAGCAACATGCATGGCGTAGGTGTTAAAACTACCTGCAGCCAGGCTGCCGGCAGACCTTGCTGCTAAGATTATATTTGATGCTTTTCAGTCATGTAATATCTGGACACGGATTAGATTATCGTTTCAATATACCATTTGACCACACTGAAATAGCATCTTTTTACATAACCATGCATCTCTATTCACTCCTCCCCCGTACATTGTATGATTAGGCTGACCTGCGCCTTGTCTAAGTGTTGGACACTGATCGTGACTGCAGCAGCCATGCCGGGTATCTTGCTGGGAGATGTTTTTCCAAATTTCGAAGCTGATACAACAATTGGGAAAATAAAGTTTCACGATTTTTTGGGAGACTCGTAAGTAGCACCAGATGGTTCTTACATATTGTGCTGTTCCATCAGAGAGTGAGAGAAGCCATTACAGAGTGGACGTCGTGGCTTACTAATAGCAAAGTTAACGTTATATTGTGTTGTAAAGTTAAAAGAGAACCTAACGTTGTAGGAATTATATTGCGTCATATAGACTCTATTGCACATCTTGCATTTTACCAAACATAAGGCTAAATTGGACGGATTGATTCCGCCTGATCGGTACGATAGATTATGTGAGTAGCCAAGGCCTACTATTATGCACGTTCTAGAATATTTAGGCTTTTCAGTCAAAGTAACAGGGTGTAGACCAATGCGGTTTCAGTTGCCCACATAGGCTACTAGTACTAACCATCGTTGACTATTGTGTTTATTAGCACGCCAGCACATGGACGCAGGGAGAACCCCTGGGCATTTCTGTACTGTATGCTATACTAAATAGCAGACGTAACGTTAGGTCGTCGATTCAACGTGTGCCTGTGTCGGTGACATAACTTTACGACGTCTAGGCATTGGTAATTGCATTATATTTGATAGACGTGTAGCCAAACATTTTCTTGACGGTAGCACATGCAAAGTGCACTTTCAAGTCTTAACGGCTCCGCCAGAACACTTCCTTGCTACGTTAATCCAAGTAGTTATCGCTGCATCCTGGAGGATTAGACATGGATATCCAAGTCGGCCATCTTGGTCCGGTCACATCTAGTTAGACATTCAAGTCTGCCATCTTGGTCCGGTTTGAGTTATGAGGGTTTGTTTTGCTAAATATAACGTTTGATAATAATATTACGTGCTTTTTTCCATTTTAACACGGAGACGAATTAATTCGACCGTTGAAGAGTGAGAATTCTACTCAGCATCTATTTTGGATAACGTGAATGTCACGTTTTATCTTGTAATTTATCTTGTAATTAAGTGTATCCTTTTTATGGATACAATACTCCACTAAATTGATTAACATGACAGTGGCAGTATGTGTCACAATAATTTTACAATTCTATTATTAATTTATTATTCTTGCAATCAGCACCTTAACACTGAATGCATTTACATTAATGGTAGCAAAAATTGTGCTGGCCGAAAGCGGCCCGATTAAGACGAAAACACTCGGCCAATCCTCGGCATGAATCTAGGGCCGATTCCGCTCCGAGCACTCGGCTTTAACGCGGCCCGATTAAGACGAAAACACTCGGCCAATCCTCGGCATGAATCTAGGTCCGATTCCGCTCCGAGCACTTGGCTTTAACGCGGCCCGATTGCGGCACCCCGAGTGTGAGGACGTGACGCCCCCGCCTCCAGTCCAACTCTACGTTTGGGTTTATTTTAATGTTAGCCCCCCCCCCCCCGCCCCCTCCCTTGTTTATTTGGACTGATGATATATTATTTGTTATACTTAGAATGAAGACACATTAGATTTACGTTAACAACCTTTATTGAAATGAAAGATAGGCCTACAACAATATTGTCCGCCAACAACAATGGTTACTTCAACGTGATGAGCACAGATCACCGGTGTCAGATACAGGCTTAAAGTCCATGCAGTCCGTCAGTCAGTTCTCTCCTGCACGAAAAAGAAAAAGCACAACATATTTTATTATTAAGTCAAATCACCACTGATTGCAACAAATGCGACTTTAATGTATTTATTATTTAGTAGGCTAGTAAAGTAAAGTTACCATGAGTTAGCCCATCTCAAGGTCATCTCCGTTTCTTTTACAACTTCTGACAGTCGGTCAGTTCTCTCCTGTAAAAGAAAAGGCACAAAAAATAAATATCAAGTCAAATCACCACTGGTTGCAACTAATACGACTATAATGTCTTTGGTATTTTGTAGTAACGTTAGTAAAGTTTTACGTCGATAAAGTTAACGTTACCATAAGAAAGAAAACTGACGTTAAATTAGCTGACACAAAATGCATGGATGATGCATTGGAAATTTCCCAGCAAACCATTAATGTTAATATTTGAATGTATAACAGATTACATCAATTGTTTTAATGGTAATGATGGTGTCCGTACATTAGATGACTTGGTAAAATAGATTAACATTTTTTAATCAATGAATGAATAGCTTGCCTTACAGGGCTAGCAATATCTTTTCAAGTTCAAGTCTTCTGATAGCCTTTAGTTACAGTGACAAAAATAAATTTACTGCCAAAGTAAAACACTACTTACCCAAAAACTGATATGATAATGTGACCAGAAACTTAATTGGCATCTCTGACTGAAGGATGCAGGCGGTATCTCCCTCCATCATGCGTGTACTCAGCCAGATAAAGCTAAATAAAACTGTTAACATTAATCTTTACAGAAATGCGTTAAGGCTATCGGCGCGGCTTCTCAACACTGATCCGATTATGCAACTAAGTGCAGAGACAAAAAAATAAATCTTTGCAGGAAAGCTCGACTCCACGAATCGAATGGTGGGAAAACTAACCTTAACACAAGAGCGGACTTTACAAAGAAAGTATAACGTTACTGATGATCCAAGTTTCGTGGACCTTCTACGCCTACCAGACGTAGACCTATCTGTTGTCTGGGACAGTAGCCTATAGTTAAAAAAAATCGTTGACTGTGGTATACAGTGGTTATAGTACATCTGGGCCGAGTATACTTGCCCGGAATTATATCCGAGTGTATTTGGCCAACTCCTTGTTTTTCTGAGCCTTTGCCGACGCCTCCTCATGCAGGTGGAAAACTATAACTGGACCGATTGCATTTTGCCAAGTCCTCATGATACAATCTGGAAACTATGCTCGGCCCGACTGCAGTTTACCGTTGCCGAGTCACAGCCGATTCCCCCGCAGAAAATACGGAATTGGCCCGATCCTTCTTGCTACCTGGGTATAGACCATGCAGCCTATCAATAAGTAGCCTACCAAAATGTTTTGAGAGAAAATATTTATTGGCCAATATACCATGAATAGTAATTATACAAATACTATAATAAACAACTTAGGCTATAAATACTACAATTTAGGTAATAATAGCTTATAAGTCAGTCAGTTTTATTACTCGATGCCCCCTGTGTACTTAAGACCAACAATAAAGGACAGAACAAACTATAAAGGTGCATAGAAACAACATAATCTTTTTTTGACAGAAAATGTACTCCATGCTCTAAAAATATACATCTAATACCTTTTCTTACCACTAGAAACACACAGGTAGACGAACAAGACAGGAGACAGAACAAGTGTACAGGTACAGTAGAAAACATATCGCAAGTGCAACCATGTACAGATGTTGGCTAAGTGATGAGAGAGGGAGAAGTGGAGAGGGAAGAGAGGAGGAGAGAGATTGAGTGAGGGTTATGAAAGGGTAGGGGTGTGGAACTTCGCAGACACATGAATATTTTGTTCCCAACAATAATTAAGGAAGACATCAAAATCTTTTTGGTGCTCAAACATAAACAAAACTCTCTAGATTCGCTGTCATCCTCCCAGTCAATAGTTGCAAATGCTCGTTCTCTGTCGTCTTTTGTCATATCCAATACGCTGGGCATATCCACATTTCCTTGACCCCACTCTTGTCCCACCCCCTAGGACAACTTCCTGGTTTTCAAACCAAATGTTAGTGAATGGGCAGCTTGATCGTTCTGCGCCTCCAGTGTTTCTAGCTCAGGGTGTCTAATCCTCCAGGATGCAGCGATAGGCTTCTCCATTAATCTGCTATTTAATATTATATCAATAGTCTGTAAAAGACTTTACTGGTATAAAGACCCCATAGAAACATTGAACCTTTAGATCATCATAGAGGTTTTATTATAAGATATATTAATTTAAGACATACTGTATTATCATAAGAATGTTGGTATAACATGAACCAAGCATCAGGATCGTTTTTCCCGGCTGTTTTCTCTCACAGGCGAATACAGACTACAGGGTTAGGAGAGCATTTTGAAGTTGAGCATGCAAGTGCAACTTGGGCTGACCTATGGTAATGTAAAAAAATCAAGGAAGGAGACCTTTAATAAGAAAAGGCTGAGGCAGAAGCTGTCTCTTTATTTCAAAGTATTGCTATCACACATGTTATGCACTTAGAGCAACAAGTCCGAGAAAAAACTGTTTGTATGGGAATGGTTTGCTCACTGATTTGCAATAGGGCTGACGACGCCATCAGATAAAGTAGAATTGAGGTGTAAAGATTCAAAGTGCTGGCCAATTGTTCATTTCTTTTTGCCAGACTCATTTCGTCTAGATTGAAGAACATACACCCTCACAGACATGGCAGCTAAAATAGGTGGTGTGGTCCAGCGCAAAGCTTAGGTTTGCTAGTTTAAATGTCCTGAAGTAAGGTAAATCCCAAACACTGCTATCAGAGGATCATAAATGTAAGGCAGAATGGGCTGAAAATAGATGATTATAGGCTTGTAAAGTAATTTGACTTTATCATAACTGGGCACCAGTAATATTTATGTAAAATATTTGTATCAGTGCTGTGAAATTAACAGCTTTCTGACAAGACGTTCTTCTCTAAGAAAGTTGTCAGATGCCCAGAAACATAGAATAAACATATTAACAAAGCTTTGTTCACACAAATTTCAAAATAAAAAGCCTGTAGTCTAACATTTTTTTTCAGTCTTTTGCTTGCAAGGTAACGTTTTGTGGTCTCTCAAGGGGAGTGAGACACTTTTCTGATTGATTTGTTTGTGTGCTCTGTGCAATTCCTTTCATCAAGTTACAACCAATAAAATAATCCCACATCAAGGTCTGATCAGTAATCCAGTAGAAAAAAACTGCATACTTGAAATCCTTTGAGTTTATTTTATGGCTCAATATGACATTTCAACCAATGTCTGGTCTTCCTGAGCTGTGCAATTTCATTGTCTATCACCAAGTCCTGAGAGATAACAAGAGTTACTATGGAGGAACCAAGATGGTTACACAAGCATATGCAGGATACAATTTATCATTGTGTAAACTGGGACCACATCTGCTCCTAAATAAATCTCCATAAATCTGCTCCTGTGTTGATTTACACACATCTATGGGAAAACTGGAGCAACGGAAGTCTGATTCGGCCTGGTGCCGCTCTGGGGCAATTATGTAATATTTTTTTCTGGTATGTTAGTTCCCCTCTCCAGAATGCTTGGATGTCAGATACTAGATTATTTATTACGGTTCAGTCTATGCCAGATTGTGGACATCTGCTCGGCAGGCATCCATGAATTTTGAAGAATTTCCTGCATCAGTCTCTGTTTTTTTAACACTCTCACTCCTCTGTCCTGTGCTGTCTTTCTCTTAGATGGGGCATTCTGTTTTCACATCCTCGTGACTTCACACCAGTGTGCACCACAGAACTGGCCTGTGCAGCCAAAATCAGTGACCAGTTTGCCAAACGCAATGTGAAAATGATTGCTTTGTCCATTGACAGTGTGGAAGACCATCTCAGCTGGAGCAAGGTTTGTTTCTCACAGAGCCCAACACACACTTAAACAACTACACTACATAGGGTGTAAGGGTGTAACCTTGAATATTGTGAACTCACTTTCACTGTGATGATACTAATTGTGAAAAAGGAATTTCTCATTATTATATATCTTAAGATTAGAATATCAAGTATTTTTAAGATTTATATATCCATTTGACATTATTATTTTTGATAATGACAGCAACACAAATTTGCTTGTTCCATCAAGGTGTACATTTTTTTTACATCCAAACTGATAAAAAACTTTCATGATTGTTTCTTCTGTCTAGATGAGGATTTTTGCAACTCCTCAAAATTGGTCTACTAATAGTTAAGTGGTCTGAACTTCTTACATAGATGCTTGTGTTTCATTGTTGAGAGAAAGCCAAGGTCAGTGGGCCTATAAATGGGCGGCTACATGTGGAAGCACATGCTGATTGGGTCTTTTTTCAGGTTGCCAGGTTACAACAGCACCACCCCTCATTCTCCCAAGACCTTACAATGGTCAGAAAGGGGGTTGGTTACGTTTCAGTGGATGTCCTGGTTCTGAATGTTAGACTGGCTTCCTTCTGATTGGACCGGATTACACCATTGATACCTTCCAACTGAACTGACAATGGGAGAAAAAGACAACTTGTGTTCAAGATGACACAGCTTAGTTATTTTGTAGTGCATTTCCATTCTCTCAGTTTATCTTTGACCACGTTTTCTTAAACCGGCCCTCCCCTAAATGCCGTCTAAACATGCAGTTGTAGGCCTTTCCCATGGTACAATACAGTCTTTGTCAGATGTCCAGGTACTGATAAAGCATTCCATGGATGGGTGCTTACAACAGGTTTACTGATACTACTTTTCCTCTAGATACAGTAATCACTTAACTATGATTTTTAAGCTTTTTAGATAATACTAAGATTTGTTGGCTAACAACACCATCCCTTTTTAAACTACCATCTTTTTATTTTGTAAAGAGTGTTTATTTTTAAAATGGATAATTATGATGATTACAGAGGAAGTACAGCATGACTGTATGGAGTACTTTTCAGTGGATGTGCACAATTCTCAAAGCTATATTACCTTGTATTTATCTATCTTTCCTTTACCTCTCACAGGATGTAATGTCTATGCACCCTGACAAGGCAGGCAGTCCCATGCCATTCCCCATCATTGCAGACCATAACAGAGAACTCTCTGTGCAGCTGGGCATGCTGGACCCTGATGAGAGGGATAAGGATGGCATGCCCCTGACCGCTCGCTGTGTAAGAGGTTTCAGTAGTTGGTAGTTTTCACTTACATACATGTATATTTGGTACTTTTTTTTTTTTTTTTTTTTTTTTTTTTTAAATGTGACTTACTAACACAAAGCAATTAAACAAAAAAGAATTAGCCATCACTAGATCTTAAACGACTGATGATGTTTTAAGCCTTTAAACATGTAGAAGCATGGGAATTGCGAAGATTTTATAAATATTGATAATTTTAGATTCTTTATCCTTTTTCAGTTCTTTTCAATTCTTTACAGTACAGAAGGTAGTCTACTGTTCATATGTGTTTTCAACATATGAACAGTATTGATCTCTAAATGTTTTTTCGTTTAGAGAACAATAATATATAACCATGTTTAACTAAATTTAACTGTGTGAGAGAGTAGCCAGCTGCCTTCAAATCAGTGAAAAAACATGCCCGTTCTGCCACCCGGAAGTATCTTGGCGCCTCAGCTACAATATGGGATGTTATGTGAGAATGAGACTATATATCTTGCAGTTACCTATTAAAAAATAAATTGAGGGTTCATAAACAACAGTACATCATTGTTACCTTCTTTAGAAAAAAAAACAAAGCTGTTTTTACTTTTTTTGCTCACATTAAGTGGCCAGTGAGGTTGTCCATGCATAGGCTACGTCCGTCCGATGTCAGCTGCATTTTTCTAATGCCGCTAGATTGTTAATTTTATGTTAGGTGGTAAACTAACATAGCAGTTAATATATTTACATATGTTTACATTAATGTTGTTGTGATGTCTGGGAAACCCCTGTACGTGGTGCAGTAGGCCTATGCTCATTCATGCTTGTTCAGTTGTCCAACAGTTTAGAATGTTGTGCGATCATTAGAGTGGTCTTGTGCTGCCTCCTTGCGGCTGCAGCTGCACTGACATGTCACACGATTGCGTGACTCACATATTAGAGTGACATGGCCATTAGCATCTAGTAACAACTGTAGATACATTACTGTATATAGATGTGTATGTTATAGTCAATATTTTTGTAATTTTTGGAAAGTGTTTTTGTAACGGAATTACAAAATTATCACAGGTCTTTGTGATTGGCCCGGACAAGAGAATGAAGCTCTCCATTCTCTACCCTGCGACAACTGGACGCAATTTTGATGAGCTGCTGAGGGCCATCGACTCCCTGCAGCTGACAGCCCAGAAGAAAGTGGCCACACCTGTGGACTGGAAGGTAAGCCCCTTATCCATCTAACTAACTTTCAGTTTTAAATAATGCACCCAAATATCTCATATATTCCTCTGACCCTGCTTGCAATAGGAACTCTGGAACCAATTGTAATAGGAATTCTGTGTATACCAGAATATGTTAGTTGTTTGATAGTCATGAACTCCTGTCCTCTAAATTATCATCTGAAGTCTGAAAAGGATGCAGATCTCCATGTGATACTGTTGTCTTTCAGCCTGGTGATAAGGTCATGGTCATCCCTTCACTCTCTGACGAGGAGGCTAATAAACTCTTCCCCAATGGCTTCACCACTAAAGAAGTGCCTTCTGGGAAAAAATACCTACGCTACACACAGCCATGAAGCAGCCAGGCTGGATAGATTGCACCTACAGTAGATCATCTGTTCAGTATTTGTAACACATTTTCAATCATAACCAAGCTGCAGCACTTATAATTATATAGAGCCTTTGACAACTGAAAGGATGCATACTAATGCATAGTATGCATAGTAATGGGGTTTGTGGAAAAGAAATATACATAGCTTAAGGTTATCCATAGTGCCTTACTCGGCAGTGAAAAAATAAATCTTTTCATAGATACCTGTTTCACTTCTCTGGTGATTCTTGTAGATAGGGCCAGTGTATGTGTCTGTATTGCAAGCAATGACTGTATATCTCACATTAGTTGAAAGTGTGGTGTGGTTGCACATTGAAGAAGAGTATGATGTGTCACACACGGGCTTCTGACTGTTCCAGTACAGGCAGATTAGGTTTCATTTTTTGGAAACGGTAAATAACTCATTGTGCCTTAATGCCAAATGTTCAAGATAGTTTAGGTATACAAAATTGAGTTCTTTGTTCTGTTCTGTCAGAGATGACTAAAGCTTTGCCATTTTCTCCATCTCTTTCCCCATTTCTCTTTTTTTATAACCTGAGCCCAATGCCAAAATGTTTGGGATGCTAGGTAAAATGTTTGTTCAAACAATGAAAACATGCAAGCTATTCATTACATAGAGGATAGTGTAAAGACATATTATCTGTGAGATGTGATGTATGTCTCAATGTCAAAAATGTGAGAGTCCCTATAAAAGACGCTTCAAAGATATTTATAGTTATTGCCAACATGTGTAAATGTGTAGTTTCTCAGAATTAAAGTTGTAAAGGCATACATCATTACATACATTTGTTTTGTGCAAATCACCGAGTGGTTATTGGTGTTCGTTGATATTCCAATGCAAGTAGGCCTATCTTAGTGAAATAAAGCGTCTGTCTTTTTTTCTTTCTTTCTTTTTTTGGCATTTTGTACATCCCATTTGTTTATGTTGGAAGATGCTTTGCACCTTGATATCGCTCCGCCATAAATAAAACATGTCAGAAGCTGTATTTCACTGTAAACGTGTGTTGGAACACCAGCAAACACCAATAACCACTTGGTAAGTTGCACATATTTGTACTATGTTAAAGGTTGTTTTAAGGACCGATAGACCGTGTCCATTGGTAGCCATTCTGAAGCCGAGTCAGTACCAGTCGTCAAAATCTCGGTGTCAACCGAAAGGCGCTCAAAGCGTCAAAAAATCAAACCAGCCTAATCCTTTCAGGCCTACAAGACATACAAAAGCTATCCAATCTGCGTGCATATAACTTCTCAACAAAATGTCCTTGACATTCCCTGTTACAAAGCCATCTGGTACATACTATGCCAGTGCAACTGTCTATCAGCTAAAAAAGCATACTATATTAGGCTGTCTAAACAAGGCTTCTAGGCTTAGGGAGTGTTTTGCAGCCTTGTGAACAAACAACTCTGTAGGTAGACTTGGCATAATTATTATGTTATGTATACATTGGTGTTTAGGCAGTGTAAGATTGAATTGGTTTTTACTCTGTGTATTGTCCTCTGTAGCAATTGAATTTATGTTATGTTTTTTATTGCAATTGTAAAATCTGTAAAAAAAAAAAAAAAAAAAAAAAGTTATTTTAGTAGGCCATGTATTGCTTTGATAATTTCACTCAGAATCAGTTGAAAGTTTAAAAGTAATGTCTATGAGACAAAAGCAACACAAGAGGGCAGCAAAATTGTAGGAAAAAAATCTGTCTTTGGGATCAATGCCCAAAGGCACATTATCACATCACTGTTACAAATGTTTAATGAAACATTTCCCAAGATATCATTTCAACAAGCCAATGAATATAACCTAATTTTTGAATTAAAAATAGCCTTCAGCCCAGTGTAGAAGTTACGGCCAGAATTTTTATTTTGATGTTGTAGTCTGGCCTTTTAGACAGTGCAATCAGGCCTCAATTTTAAAACTCTGAAACTGAAACTCTTAAACCTGAAAACATGATCCATAGATCTAGGCCTATATGCAAAGTAATAGTAATAAGAAATAGTAACTTAGCAGTTAAGAGTTATTTCAAACTATCTGAATTTATTTGATGAGAATCACCAGTTAGTTATCAAAATTTAAATTGTGAGCTAAATGACCAGTTATCTCCAGTATGTCATTAGCCAATATAAACCAGAATATATTTTGTACATAAATGTAGGTGAGAGGCGGGCTTTCCATGAGGTTGGTTGGGTCTCATAACATTGCATTTTGGCAGTTGTTTTCATGGCCAAAGTGCAGTTGCTATGTGGACATTCCTCAGCAAAGGTCATGAACACAGAAGCTGGGATTTCCCTTTTCGATTCTGGCAAAGGTTCTTGAATGCACTGGAATGTCTTTGATCAAAATAGGCCACACCTCCCTGCTTTTCAACTGGAAAGTACTGTTTAGAACTGCTTAGAGATCAGCTTGCACTGATCTGTGAAAAGCTAGATATGAACATTTGTTGGTCTGGATGTACAGTATTTCTCAGGTATCTTTGAACTAGGCTATGTCAAATGTCAGGAAGTTTCATTCTGAGTTCAGCATAGCCTGGTTCTCACACTGTTATGGATCTCACTATGGACGATTTCATGTCAAGCAGGCATGGATCAAAATATCTCATCAAGCCTGAGTATGGAGATATTCTAGCAAAGATCAGCATTGAACAAACATTTCCACTAGGTGGCAATGGTGTGTTTGAGAAATGTACATTCCTATATTCATTCATTCTATTAGCTGTACATAAAATGTAACACTCTCTCTCACTCACTCACTCATGCATATATATTTATAAGTATGCACATGTATATATATACACAATTATACAATTACACACTATAACTCACACAAAACACTTAACAGTTAGTTTCATGGAATGTTTACATGTTTTCCTGTCATGACCACAGTACTTTTGATTCATTACTTCATTCATTATGAGAGCAAGGCTGAAATTCAGATCTGTTTCAGAGTCCAAACGTAGGTTGGATCTGGAGCACACACAGGCCAACGCTGGTCCAGTTCTATTAGCACTAATTCCATTTAGTGTTCCAAAACTGACCTGGGTCAAAACTGTAAAACAACACCAATATGACCCAGCTTTGAGTTAGAATGGTTAAGATTAAATCATCATCTGTTGTGAATGTGGCTTTATACAGAAACCTTATGAGGCTTTCATCCAGATGAAAATGCATGTATACTAATCTAGGCCAATGATAATTGATTTCTGGGCATCAACTAAGACAGGCACTTTCAGGTTCTTGTCAAAAACACACTGATTGGACACTGAGGTGTTAAGAGAATTAGTCTATTCTGTTTTATAGTTTTGGTGAGGACAGAATTACAGCTTAAGACAGAACTCTAATAATAATAATAAAAAAAAAACAAGTATAGTGGCTTGAATCTACAGGTGATGGATTGCACCAACCTTGACATATTTCTTTAGCCATATTTATACCAAATATTGTTACAAAGATTGATTCATTACAAACGCACACACAAACACACACACACACACAGACACAACACACCAGTCGCATTGCAGGCATAGCAGACATTAGGTTGCATGTCAGCCACAAACACTTCAGGCAGTCCTGGCTCTGTGCTCATCAGCTGGGGCTGTGAGGCTCAGTGAGAGGCTGTATGACACACACACAAGAGGCCTTGGCAAAGGCAGCTCACTCTCCAGGATCAGGAGGCATCTCAGACATCTCGGCCACTGCAGAGACATAAACATCTGAGACTACAACCAACAACTATTCAAAAAACGAGACACAAAGCCTGCTGTTACTGAGACAGGCCCCAAAAACAGGTCAGTATGGGCTACCCTATAGCAGAGAACAGAAGAATCCTACTAAACAGGATGCTGGTCTGTATTCGTAGAAGAGACGTAAAAACAAAGTAAAGGGATGAGAAAGGCAGAAGGAAAGTAGTACCGGTAATATCAAAATGTGGTATTTTGGAGAAACAACAGATTGGGACACATTTCTCACTGGCTAGCTTTGGGGTGCCCAAAGGGATCAACTGTGGCATGTCCATGTATACCCCTCACAGAAAAGCCCTTCCACTACACAAATGTACACACACACACACACACACAGGGATCAAAAACATTGTTTACATACCAGATCACGGTGCCCTAGAGTGGGTTGCATTAAAGACACAGCCTCCCTGCCAGTCACAGCTCCACTTCAACCCATAGGACAATATCCTGCTCTAGTAGTCAGTCATGGCCGATGGTCTGGAATGTGTCAGTAGTAATAAAATGTGCCATATTGTTATTGAACTGCATCTATATCTCCATGTGGTACCTGAGATAAACAAATTTCCAAGGATATGATTCTTGGATTCTAAAGACCCATTTCACACACACACACACACACACACACACACACACACACCATACACACATGCAGGAGTCCAGACCTCCAGACTCCATGTTTTAAATCCTGAGGGAGACAAGTCACGCTGTCTCCCAGAATAACCTGTGTCTAGCCTGGTCTCACACACGATGAAGGCCAACACTATGTCTATGTGAAGTGTATGCGAGAGTGTGTGCATGTGTGTGTTTGTGTGAAATGTGTCTTTAGAATCCAAGTGAGTATTGTATCTCGATTACCCTTCTATTACCACATAGCAATGCTAGGAGTCATGGGACAACAACCTAAATCTGGTGCACTCTTATTTACTGTATTAAGTGAGGCGAAAGGGCAAGAAATACTGTACTGTGCATTAGAGCATAAATGTGTCAGTTTGTGAAATTTAGATCAAATGTGTTTTTGTGTGTATGTTATATGTGCAGAGATATATGAATGTATAAAATTAGGTAGAATACCTCAGAGGTAAAATCCTTCAAAGGTCTGCTGTGTATGTGTGTTATTGTGTTTCATGGCATGTTTACATGTTGTCCTGTCAGGACCACACTAAAACAAATGCCTTCTTTTGATTCATTTCCTCATTCATTATGAGAGCAGAGTGAACATACGGGAAAGCACCATAAGGAAGCACGATGTGTGTGTGTGTGTATGTGTATGTATGTGTGTGTGTGTGTGTGTGTGCGCAGGGGAGGAGAGAAGTGATGCTTAAAGGAGAAAAGAGGACAGAAGACTCAGAGACAGGCCAGTGGAAGGGAGAGAAAGAGGGAAGAGTAGGAGGATTGGGGCAGAGAAGAAGAGGATAGAAGTAAAGAGAGAAGAGAGGAGAAAAAAGAGTGGCGGAAAGACAATGCCAAAGGGTACCAAGGGGATGACAGCTGTCAGCCAGTGTCATATATCCTTCACCAGGGCAGCAATGCACCACTTCCAGACAACTCCAGACCTAAACTGAGTAAACTGACAGTGCGGGCCATAAAGTCACACATACAAGTATAAGTATGCACGCTTCAGCAGACATGCGTTTGCCAGCTCAACTGGCCTTGCCCAACACACAACCCAGTCAACACTCTCCAGACCCTTATTAATGTACCGCTATCTCTTATCTTACATATCTGTCTATATTGGCGATAAAAGCTGCTCAGAATAGCCCACAGCGCCTTGGCTTAGTGAAAAAATATCTTGTGTGTATATTCTGGTCACTGATTTAAGGGCGGGCTAATATCAACAAATCATCACGCATTTCTCTGTGTCACTGAGGGTTGCGTTTCACAGGCCATATGCTATTTCCATTCAGCCGAGCCTGGGCCGCACCCCGCGGAGAGAGGGGATGGATCCAGGCGCTCATTAGACTTCGAGAGCCGCTCAGCGTTCGCGTAAAGCTGGCAGACTGAATGAGGCTTTCACGATGCCCAGGTGAAGAATGAATAATATTACTGTCTTGCGTTGTTGCGGCTCTCAGCTTGGGCCTAGTTCCTTACGTGTGCGTGTTAGTGTGTGTGTGTAAGTCCCTTTTTTCCCCTCCAAGCCTAAATCAGGTCAGTGTGCTACAGTTTTACAGAGCCTTAGACAGGGCACGTGGAGGCTTCCTGCTGGACACAGTCTGTTGCCATTCAGGCGTTGCAAGGGAGCCGAGCGGAGCAAAGAAGCGTTAAACAAGGCCTAACTAAACCAGCCCTCTTGGGTTTAGATAGATGAAACAGTTTGGTGAAACAGCATGCGTAGCTGTTCAAGCACTGACATGCTAAACACATAGACAGCAAGTATTCACTGCAAGGCTGCTGCAATAAAGGCACAAAGGAAAATAGTACAAAACCTTTGATGCTGGGTGACATCAATTTGGCTTGCTAAATAATGCTTTTCATTCATCACTTTCTCTTTCTCTCTCTATACGTGTGTGTGTGTGGTGTGGTGTGTAAGAAGATAGAGAGCTTTGTTATTCTCAGGCTGAGTGCCAAGTATTGACTTCACCTGAAACTACCAGTGACCTGTAGGTTAACAAGCTAGGGAGCGGGAGAGTATGACTGAGAAAACAACATACACTCACACGCACAAAAACACTCCAAATCTATCCTCAACTCACACACAAACACGCACATGCAAACACACACACAGACTCATGGGCCATAGACTAATATATTACAGAAACTCTCTTGAAATAAACAGCCTTGAGCAGACAGGCGGTGAGAATGGGGAGGTGGTCCTATTTAAACTCATGGGCAGGCTGACCAGGGCCTCTGCTTAGAAAGGACAGCTTTAGCCAGGTGGCTACTGACCTTCTCAACTAAGCCCTCATGGGCTTTCTGCTATTGGCTCTTCAGTACTGTTATGTAGACACACACACGCAAACACACGCACACACACACACACAACAGCAAAAAACTCAGTAACTCCCCACATGTACAAACAAACAAACAAAAGAAGAGGTGAAGTTTGTGTTTACACATGTAAAAATGTTACGGATACTAACGTATCCTCGGTTCTCTGAGTGAGAAGCCAAAACGTACGAATGGATGATGCCTATCATCTCCTACTTTTACTGGAGTCAACTTTAACCAACCTTTTGAAAAAGGGCAGGAAGCGCACTGACGCGCACAGGCAACTACTTAGACAACCCAGCGTGACGTCAGAAAGTCTATATCTTGACTGCGCTTACGCTTCAGGACCTCTTTGCCAAGATCACCAATTCAATTCAATTTTATTTATATAGCGCATTTTTACAAAAGGCATGTCACAAAGCGCTTAGCGAATTGAGGCCCGAAGCGTACGTTTCGGCTTCCTCACTCAGAGAACTGAGGATACGTTAGTATCCGTAACGTTCTCTTTCGTTTCGAAGCCAAAACGTACGAATGGATCACTGCAACCAAGCCTCAAGAGTCCTCCGCCGAGGGGCCCGAGGTGGAAGGACCCAATGGACCACCGCCGGGCACAGAGAGAACACTCTCCGCTACGCCCGGCCTGGTGACATCAAAGGTATTGCCTGAAGCCCAAGAAGCGCTCAGGCAGATATCCTGCATAGGGACGCCTTTCCAGAAGGCCCAGGAGGCCGCCACCCCACGGGTGGAGTGGGCTCTGACATGCGCAGGCGGAGGAGTAAGGCTAAAGAAAGTAAACTAATAAAGTAAATAAACAAAACAAAGTTTTGCATGAGTTCTTT
>JAGFZM010000205.1:605700-624723 GCA_017657215.1 Limnothrissa miodon
ATGAAAGCAACATGGGTTTCCTGGCTTGGTCTCACAGTGTGTGTGTGTGTGTGTATGTGTGTCTGTGCACGCCTTTTCCCTCAAGCTTTACCAGTGGGTGACATGAAGGGGGCCTGGTCTAAGCCAATGGTCTCAGTCATGGCCGAGAGTCCCACACATGTTTCACTTTATTGGTTGTTTATGTTTGCTGAGTGATTAGGGGCAGAAGGCTCACAGGGAACAATCAATTAAGACGATGATCATAAAACAAATTCCAGTAAACAAACTTCACTAACTTCACAGGAGAATGCAGGGGCCTGTAAGTGTGCTGGCTGGGGGATGCAATGCAGGGAACTGGAGAGAAGGAGAGACTTTTCTGTTTATGAAAAACAGATCCTCAAATGGAATTCAGAATCTTTTTTAACGGTTTCCTGATTCATAAGTTATTGGGAGGGGAAAATTGAGCAAAAGGGAGAGAGAGAAATCTGGGGAGTGGTTATGCATTTTCCAGGGTTACAGAACTAACCAAACACAGACACTGACATGCACACACACACACACACACACACACACACACACACACACACACACACAGAGATGAGAGAGAGAGATTTCAAATAACAATTCTTTCCATTAAGGCGTCTTTGCCCTTTCTCTTTTCTTTGTCATAACATTTACCTCTCATGGTCACACATTTGAACAGGAGTAGTTGAGTGAAAATGATTCTAATTAGTCTATGTGAACACGAACTGCTAACACAGCAAAGAAATCTTGGCTAGATATGTGTGGTCATATTAGCAATATAGTAAACTTGTGCTGACGATTACTTGTGATTAAATCAAATCAGTATTCGTTAATGGAGAGGTTCCTCATTGGATGTCCATAGGAAAGCCAACATTATTGCTACTCAGCCCCTCGCGATGTTATGGTTATTAAGTTATTATGCACTACTAATAATATACAGTTTTTAAATTAATTACCATAATGTCATGCTATAGTCATTTATAACAAACATTATATTGCATCACTTAATTTACAGTGCCTCAAAGCTATGTGCTTTATAAATATGTAGGCTACAAATCTGATTTATTTCAATCATTACAAAAGCTCTATAAACATTTATATATATTACCTTATACACAAAATGGTGCTTGGTATACACACTCAGATTGTTAAGACTATAGAGGAACTATTTATTATTTTACCTGCATTTATTAAGATTAGATAGGCACTTAGTGGATGTGGTTCAGCCAGTAGAGAGAACGGCACAGAGCACTAAATCTGTGAGCGATTTCCACTCGGTCGTCTCTGGTCTGTGTGTGATCAGTGACCCCTGAAGGCCCTAATCAAAGGCACAGCACACAGAGAGGGGAAGCGCCCAGGATTACATTAAGTCCATAAAGCCCCTCATTATTTAATTTCATTTGTGTGTCCAGACATGGAGTTCCCCCGTGGTAGCGGCTTCAAAAGACTTTAAAATAAAAGTGCTTTACTCCACTGTAAGGACGTCTGGTTCGCTCATAGAGTGCTTGGAATTATGATCACTTGATGACTTCAGCTGTTTTATCTCTCTGTGGTAGATGAGTGACAGCACATTGATGGTGTGCTAACAACTGTGGCAGAATCAATGGCAGTGTTTCTACAATTTCAAATCTTACATATAGTTCACACACACCTACCTATAAATGATGCCGTGGGAAGCCTTGACAGGTTTTGGCCATTCCTTCTGCTAGCATGGTGCAGGGCCTGTGAAGCGTGCTTGTGAGCTAAGGAGATGCAGAACTCATCAGCAGGAAAACACACACACACACACACGCACACACACACTACCTCCTAAAAACATGCACTCCAAAATACAGGCTCTGTTACACGTGTGAGAAGACTGCTAAACTCGTAAACCCATAATAGTTATGAGCTTTCCTAAAGTGTGTGTGTGTGTGTGTGAGAGAGAGAGAGAGAGAGAGAGAGAGAGAGTGTGAGAGAAAACAAGATGTTTGTGTTTGTTTGTGTGCTTATATTGGAAGTTCATATGTCTAAATACTGCACACATTTCTCCATAAATTCCTTGTACATAAGTATATTGTTGAAGGCCTACTTCTGATATATATTTGAGTTTGCATGAGTTAATGCCATGTTCTAATGAGTTCCCCCGGGCAACCCTTTGCCCCACTGCCCCTACCTCCTGAACCCCCCACTTCCGCTCCCAAGCTCATTAATGAAAGTTGTGCCAGGCTTTGGGGAGGGTATATGTACGTGCCTATGTGCAGTTGTGTGTGTGTGTGTGTGTGTGTGTGTGTGTATGTGTGTGTGTGTGTCTGTGTGTACATGCATACATACATACACAGTTGTGTGTGTGTGCGCGTGTGTGTGTGTGTGTGTGTGTGTGTGTGTGTGGAGGGGGGGGGGGGGGGGGAGGGGGGGGCGGGGGTGGGTGTGTGGGGGGTGGAGGGGAGCATGGTCCTGTGTCTCTCTCTGAATGAGGGCCTGTCAGGCAGGCTCAGGGGAGCCTGTTAATGACATGTGTTGCAGGTTTTAGCACAAGGCACAAGAGCTCAGCTGGATTTATGGTGTACTGAGGACGAGGTCTTTGTGAAAAGCCGAGCGTGGTAAAGAGAGCAAACAGATGCTGTGTGTTTGAGGCTGTGGAGTTTCAGATGATGAAAGCGAATGCTAGTTGACGCCTGATCTCCAGTTGAAAGTGAAATGTGTTCAGAATGAAGGAATCCATGTAAACCGCAGGCGTTCCGCTGTTGGGACAAAAGAGAAGGAGAAGGAAAAGTCGTGAGGCCAAGACACACGTATGCAAGTATGCAAACACATGCACGCGCGTACACACAGACACACAAAAACACACACATACATGGTATGTGTGATTTTTGCTGAGGAAAAGTTGTTTTTGTGAAGTGCTTGCCACCAGAGAGACATATCACTTCTACCTCACACCTCAACCCTCTTCAGCACAGAGTTAAATTCACACACACACATACACACACAAACACACACACTCCAATAATTTTGTTGATCCTCTGGGCAATGTTCAGAGTTAGTGGAAAGGTCATAACCTGCTTATGACTGACATGGACATAGACACCTTTTCATGTGTGCATTATGGCAAACAGACCAACACACACCAGCACAGACACTCAAATCTTAGTGTAAGAAAGGTGTGAAAGAGGCCTACAGCTATGTCAAATCCAGAACAGAAACAAAGACACTGTCCTACCCTTCACAAGATCAAACTAGGTTGAGACTAAGGTCAGTGAGCTGCTCTAATGTCACTGAACTCTGCCTGCCTCACTTCATTTCACTTCTGAACATCTTAGTCCTCTCCCAGGGATACTCCTAGTACTCAATACTCCTTTTGAGTTTGTGGATCTTGACAGTTGAAGCAATGAATGTAGTGTGTAGTTTTTGCTATTCAGGTACTATACCACTTGTAGATATAAATATTTAAAAGCATTGTGAGTACATTGTTACCTAATTTAGCTTCTGTCACTCCACTCCAGCTTCAGTATTATGTTTACCTATTGTTTACCTAGCGGAGATGTAAAACTCATTTTATTCTATTTCAGTTGTATTATGCAGCTACTGAAATATTGTGTTCAGCTGTGAAATATTTGCACAGGGTCATTTCCACATGGAATTCCCAGGACTTGCTAGATACTTCCCCAAGTAAATGATATGAGGAATGGTGTTCACCAATGCCGTTACCATTGAGTCTTGTGATGTGCTGCATTTATAGAGCTGGATTAAGTGTCGGCCCTGGTTGAGATGCTGAGATCGTCCCAGCCCGATGTCGGATTCCAGCCCAGAGCAGGGCTCCATGTGTGGGAGGGAGGGAGAGGTTGATCCCCTGGCGTGGTGGATCAGGTGGACTGATGGGGACAGGGAGGAGGGAGGACATGTCTGGAGCCCCATGAGGGGGAATTCCCCCAGGGCAGCAGGGCTCTTAGTCAGGGATCAGCTCCTAAAAATAGGAGCCTGGACAATTCAGCAGGGATTTCCTATCAGCACTGCATGCTGCCAATAAGACCTAGCACCCATGCAGGAGCACACCTCTGAACACACACACACACACACACACACACACACATATACACACACATATACACAAGCACAGTCACACACACCACACACACACACACACACCTGTACACAGACACAAACACATAATTATGCTATTAGATTAATACAAACTTTAATACACAATCTACAACCATATGTTTGTAAACAGATACACACACAGGCACAAGCAGATTGCTGTCTGTGTGTATCCTTATTTATAGTGTGGGATTAGACCCACGGTTCCAACTTGGCGGATTTGTGCACCGCACTGACTTCACTGTCTTGTTTTTTTCCACAACATGCTGGTGAGCCTCATGTTTTTCGTCCGGGAATAAATCCCACCACCATCAACCTTGTTGTTGTGTGCTTTCAGGTCTAATCCCCTTGCAAAGTGAAATAAATAAACCCACACCTCAAACTCGGATTTGTGCAACAGTGTCTCTGCCAAGGGGAAGAACCGAAATTTATGCTTACCAAAAAAAAGCAAAACAACCCTCCATCTATCATTGAAAACAACCAGTGTGTGTGAAGCAGAAGTTCTGTGCTGTGAGTGAATGGGACAAGGTAGGGAGTGATAACAGTGAGGCGTGGCTGAAGTGTCGTCCATCTGACCTGCCAAGGGACCCGTACCGTACTTCCCTGTTTGCTGATTTCCTGAAGGAGTGAAAAGAAAAAACTGTGGGGGGGAGGGAGAGACAGATGTAGAAAGAGAAGAGAAAGAAAGAAAGAGAAAGAAAGATATAAAGGAGAGAAAACAAGAGACAAAAAGGGAGTGTGAAAGAGGTTAAGAGAAAGTTGATGAAGCTTTAAAAACACAAAAGGATAGGGCAGATTTATTCTCTCTCTTTCTCTGTCTCTCCCCCCCTCTCTCTCTCTTGCTCTTCTGATTAATGATTCTCAGTGGTGCTCCTTTTCATCAATCTCTCCCCACACTCTGGCAAAAACAAGGATGTCTTCAGTGCCCTTAAATGCCTGACCATGAAGCCTTGCCCTCCTCCACTTGTTATGCAACAGCCAGTGCTTTTCCCCAAACAAATATTTGTCATGTTAGGGAATATTCCTCACCACCAACTGATGAACACCACGTGGTGTGTGTGTGCGTGTGTGTGACAGCTACACTCATGGGCCTGTTTTGGCGGCATTGGTCTAGCCAGGTTGTGCGCTGAACAGGCACCAGGCCCAAAACAGCAGAAACAAGGCGCGTTCTGGGGATTTAGGCTTTCATGTAAGTCCCAACCAAAACACTGCTGCCCTTTTTATGCCGAGGCTCGACAAAGTGTCTGGCTGGGACCACAGAGCCAAGCTGGCCCAAAGCTGTGTGTCTCGGGGGAACTGAGGCTAAACCCCTCTCACCCGGCACTTTGTTGTACCATGGATGGGACAAGGACAAGAAAGACTGATAGGAGGGCCTTCTCAGCCAAAAGATCCTGACGATGGCCTTTTGTGCTGAGGGTGTTGTGGGAGATTGTTTTTTAGTGTCCCACATGCTCATGCACACCTTAGAGTCCTACTCGCTCTCACTCACTCTCTCCCTTTTTCTTTTGGTAACTCTCATTAAGAAGGGGGTTGCAAAAAAAAAAAAAAAAAACATGGCTCCAAATCACAGACCCCCACACCTAATAGTGGAGCCATTGTGTTTTTAAAAAGGTTTTCGTTCGTTTTAGTGAGAGACCTGCTCTGTTCATTTGCCATAAAGTTCTGTCAGGCATGACGGGTGGCGGTGGCCAAATCTCTGAGGAAACAGTCCAGTGGAACAAAGATGGATGAAAGAAAGGGGAGGGCTGGGATTGGCGGCCTCAGGATTTGCCTGTTTAATGTCAAAAGGAGGCTGGAGCAGTCAAGCCATTTCCAACCAATGCCACATATCCTTTTCACTTTCTTGTGGTTTTGAAATGTCAGCGGTTTCTTTCCACGTCAGTTTATTGCAAGCCCGCATGAATGACCCCTTTTGTAAGTGATTGATTTCGTATAACATTCATAACGGCTTCATAAGTAGTTTAATAGGAATTACATGTCTTCGTGTTTGATCCGATCGAACAGAATAACTCAAGTTTTAAGTTCTGCTTCCTCGCTCCTGACACAAGAAAATAATAGCTCACCTGAAATATTCTCTCTTTTTTTTCTTCGAGAGGGAGATGAAAGATGCCATTGAAGCAATGTTGTTGTGGGAGCCGTGTTGTGATTTAACCGCAGATTAAGTTAGCCAGTCTGTGGGAAAGTTCAGTTAAGCAGAGAGGGTGGGGGCGATGGTGGTGGGAGCGGAGGCAGGGTGCCGCACCAACTCATCCTGACAACAGGCAGTGCCCTGTATCACACATGACCTCCCGAATTCTCCAGGCTTTCGCTCTTTAAAAGCATTCCATCTCTTTTTTTCTCTCTCTTTCTTTCCTAATCTGTCCATCCGCTGTTGAGACAGAACACTAGAGGTGTGTGTGTGTGTGTGTGTGTGTGTGTGCAGAGATGTATTGCTACTAAGTAAAAATACCTCACTACAATACTAAGGTTTGGGAGTATCTATACTTTACCTGCATAAAAATATCTCAACTTTAATTTTAATTATTACAAACTTTTACTCCATACAGTTTTTCAGATGGAAATGATGGTTTTGACTTAATAAGTGTGATAATAAGTTTTGGACTTGTCATTGGACATGTGCATACTTACCTATATGTAATACTTTACCTAGGTGCAATGTAGGCAGCATTTTGTTATTCTCACTGTGTGTGTGTGTGTGTGTGTGTGTGTGTTTTAACTATTAGACTTTGTTTTTGCATACTTGTATTGTAAGTAAATGTAATTCCATTACTTCATGTACTAAAGGACAATAAATACATCCGTTACACATTTACACTTTTATGTAAGTTATATGCTGGGTTCTACCAAAGTACATTTTTGGAAGGGTATCTGTACTTTTACTCAAGTGGGACTTTCAAGAACAACACTGTGTTTGTTACTGTGTGTGTGTGTGTGCGTTTGTGTCTGTGTGGGGTGTGTATGTGTGTGAATGTAAATTACAGGGTTAAAAGCCGGAGGGCAGCTAGCGATCAAGAGAGTGATCGAACCAAACCTGCACTCCTCCTTCTTTTCCTTCCTCCCCCTCCACTCCCTCGTTCCCTCCCTCCCTGTCTCGGCCTGAGATGGAGAGATAAGCATAGACAATGCAACTCTTTGACGCTGGGAGCAAAAAGAGGAAAAGAAAGAGAGAAAGAATGAAAGACAGAGGGAGGGAGAGACTGTGATTTTACAGCATTCATTTATCTTTATGGGGTCAGGGCAGGAAATTCACTCTAAATTACATGTGTCTGCAAGTTGTCTTTGCTGAGCTTTCAGAAAAACAATAGGGCAGCGTTGTCTTGTCTTGTTAAGACAGTGCACACCATATCTGTGAATCTTATGCAGATCTTCAGAGAAATGGCTAGTGTTTCTCTCTGTTTACGATTTGTGTGCATAATTTAATGTGGCATGACCATCTCAGCTTATATGTGTGTGTGTATGTGAGTGTGTCTGTGTTTGTGTGTGTGACTGGCTGCTTTAAAATGAAATGGAGTGAAGAAAAGTGTGTTTTGTTGAACAGGTAGTTTGAAGCCTTAAGGAGCTCTATGCCATTTTCCATCTCCCAACCTTTTCATTTTGAGAATCTAAAAATCTTTCCCTGCCAGTGATCCAGGAGAACGCCTCCATAATCATCCTAAACCCAGCACCACCCCAGCCCAGCCCAGCTCATGCTCTCAGCTCACTGATTGAGGCCTCATGTCAAATCAAAAACTATGTGCAGTGCATGCAGTGGACAAACTATCATTTACTGTGTGCACAGTTCAGTGCACTCGCAGGGAAACAACACAAAGGCAAAACTGTGTAGTGACACACACACATTCATCAGAGGAGACTCCACTTGATAGACTTAAATATACACAGGCTTAACGTTAAACAATAAAGTAAAAAAAAAAAAAACATTTTATTTTTTAAAGTGTTTAGTTTTTTGAAAGTTAAGACACAAGTAAAACAGACTAAACGAAAACCAGGATTTTGGAAAATTGGTACCTGGTGGTAAAACCAAGTAAAACTTTAGCCGTGTTTCCACTATTGGAACTTCAGGGTAATTTTACCGGAACTTTACAGTGTTTCCACTTGACCGGGCCAATCCGAAAGGAACCTTTTCAGGGCCATTTCAGGGACCAACCGAGTACCTGCTTTGGGGTACTTCACTCAGCCAAGAGTGTGTGAAGGGGTGTGTGACAAACGGGCGGACTGAGGCAAAAAAGTGGCCCGGGAATTTAGTACCTGACTGGCCCACTCAAGAGCCGGGGAGGCAGATGATGGTGGCGAATTCTGGTGGATGATGATGACGGCGGTTGATGGTGATGAGCCTGATGATGGCGATGTATTATGAAAGTGGATGATGAGGATTCTGGTGGTGGAACAAATCTGTTCACATACAGTAGGCTATATGTGGAAGACAAAAAATATGCATGTAAACATATTGAACATTATCCTACATTATGTTGTTTGATATCTATGTTTCAAACAGGTTACTCTGAATGTTTGCATTCAATTTAAGTTAAGTATAAAAATGTAAAAAATTATTAGCGTTTTGTGACTCAGATAAGCAGAATTACTTCTTAATACTGACTAAATAAGTTTTATAAAATTAGAAATAATAGGACTAGAAACTAATATAAACTATAGAAAAATTTACAAAAAAAACATATCGTACACATTTCCTCTACACACAGACTGTCTCGATTTACATATTATACAACAATACAGACACAAGAATAAAACTTAAATTTAATATAATGTTGATGAATTACCAAAGCTATTAATATAGCAGTCAAAGTAGCATTTAGCTCTCTAGCTTTGAGTGAAATACTCATGAGAATGGGCTATGTTAGATATCAGGCAGCCAGTAATGGTTTGATTTTTTTTGTTTTTGTTTTGTTTTTTAAAGGTTAATGAGCATTACTCTACAAACAATAATTGTGTTTTTAAAGCCAAACTATTCCTAAAGCATTGTGCAAATGTTAGCAAGCACATTACAGACCTTCCTGACTAGCATCCTTCTCCCGCTCACGTTGACGCAAAATCTGCTGGTGCTGCTAAAGAGGATGAGGCCGCTGCAGCAAATATATCTGTCAATTTATATCACTGGAGCACTCTGGACCGAAGTAAAAGAAGTCTTACCCATGACCCATGAGGGACAATGCTGATTAGCCGGACACTGCATTATTAGTTTGTTGTTCTGTTCTTTTTTGGCCGTACCGGCCCACAGACCCATCGGCCCACCTGATGACCAGTCAGGTGAATTAAAAAATTCTAAATGGCTGAGCTAATGTAACGATGGATATTTTTGTGTTAAACTAAAAGGCTTTATGATGATGTATTTTAAAGCGAGATGAGAAATGATTGTTAAATCTCAAAATGTAAGTTTTGTAACCAGAAAATACATCTGTGGTATTTTACGATGTTTCTACCAGTCACCTATGAGTTCGCAAGTTAGCATCTAGTTAACGTAATGATTGGCATTTCTGTGTTAAACTTAAAATTTTAGGCTTGATGACGAGACAAGAAATGTTGACTGTTAAATCAGAAAACGTAAATTTTGCATCCAGAAAATACATCTGTGGCAATATACGATGCTTCTATCAGCCACCTATTTGTGGTTATGGTCCTGATCAGTTACATGACTAATGTAAAAGGTTGCGATATGATGACGTCCTTATTAAAAGGTCTGAAAGGGCAATTTCATAGTGGAAACACAACGGCTGAAAGGACTGAGCCAGTGATTTACCCCGGCACTTTTTCCCCTTCCAGAATTGTCCCGAACACAGCTTTTGAGAGCCATTCAAACCAAGAAAGATATTTATAGCTATAACCACAAATAAATATCACTCCCTATCACTATCACTATATTATAATGACAAGACATCTGCATCAGTAATTTTGACATCAGAAAAGAGGTTGACAGCCAATAACAAACTGCATTTTTAGTCATTTAAACTACATAAGGACAGACTTATGTTATCGTTGTTTCAGTCTAGAATGAAACACAACTACTGAGGACACAAAGCCTGAAGCCACTATTAGAAACAATACAAAATTGACAAATTATTGACTTGTCGAAGGTAATGACCTGTCAGAAGTAACATGTGCAAAAAGTGTTTATTAGGTAATGACCTGTCAGAGGTAACATGTGCAAAAAGTCTTTATACTTTCATATGATGAACAGGCTAGTAATGTTACCTGCCATTAACATTATCAACAGTCTATTGAACCTAGAACCAACGACTGAGCCTGTGTTCTCAAGAAAGCCTGTTAAGAGGCATTGACACACATCTCTACCCTGAAAACTGCAAGGCGAAAGAATGGATGCACACAGTATATGCATGTACTTGCATGTCAGCCTGTATTTGTGTGAGTGTGTGTATGTGTGTCTATGTGTGTGTGGTCAGATTTCAGCACTTGCATAAGTCTAGTCTAATCTCTACTTGTCCGGAAATCATTTAACACAAAATGAATGCAATCTTTCAGGGAAGCGGATTATCTGTGTGAGAGTCGTGTCCCTCGAGGACGGGACATACCATAAGAGACAAGCATCAGACAGACAAATAAAGCATTCATTCAAGGCTGTCAGCAGGCCCCCTAAAGACTGTGTGTGTGTGTGAGTGTCTGAAGAGAAAGAGTGAGAGAAAACGAAAGAAAGGTGGAATGACTGTGTGAGGGAGGAATGAGAGAGGGGATCTTTTACTTGTCATCTTTCTTGCCATCCTGTGTTTCCATTAGCAGGTGTGACTGTCAGTTTAACAGTAAGGTGAGTGGGGAGCCTGGATGATCTGCACTGAGTGACAGCAGGGCTGCACACAGGGGGGTCAGTGAGGCGATGGAAAACGGTAAAGGGCGGTCACATAAAGTCCATAGGAGTCTCAAGTGAACTTTTCACCAAAGGTCAGGGTCAGGGAATGAGAGGTAAAAAGTAAAAGGCCAAGGGAGAGTCTCGTCCAGATGTCTCAGGTGCTATTAGTCTCTCTCTCTTTCCCATTTCCACTCTCTCCCTCTTCTCTCTCTCTCTCTCCATCTCCCTCTCTCTATGTCTCCATCTCTCAGTCACTGGAGAGCTTCTGCAGTACTTGTGCCATTCTGCCCCCATGACTACCCCCACTACACCCCCCCCCCAATTCCCTCAACTCACACACATGTCCCACCTTAACCTCTCCACTTTCTTCTTTTTTCCCCCTTCTATCCTTCTTTCTCGTCTTTCTTGCTCCTGTGTGCCAAACCACAACAGACGTGTGACCCCGGTGTTTGCCTCGTTGAGGCTGAGGGGCTGGGTTTGATGTGAGGAGGAGGGGGGGAGACATGCTTTGAAGGGTGCTCTCCTATCCTTGGAGGAAAATAAGAAAGGGAAAGAGAGAGGTAGAGAGTGATGGAGAGAGAAAGAGAGAGAGAGAGAAAGAGGCGGCTAGCTGGCGACGCAGCATGGGGGCAGGTGAGAGGCGGCCGTGATCAAAGCAGCCACTGGCGGGGAGACGCACTTCGCTCGGCTCTTCACTGGGACGCAGCCAACCGCAGCTGACACATGACAGAGCAAGGCCCTGACAGAAACAACACCGTTACCAACATCTGAGCTGCCCCGCAAAGTCTCACACATACACACACACACACACACTTTGTCACTCAGGGGGGTAGGTGCACACACTCAGACATATTCATTCAGACATGCTAAAAAGCTAATCGCTCAGAGACACATACATACAGACATGAACAAATAAGCAATAAGTTACATCCTCAAACAAATATGTGCACTCAAATAAACGCATACAGTGCAGCACATTCTCTTATGTATTACACACATGGCTAATACACATCTTTTCACTCACACACATGCACACACACCATGCTCTATCATCATGGTGAGGAGTGTTACACATACAGACAGACAGACAGACACACACACAGACACACACACACACACACACACACACCATGCTCCATCATTGTGGCAGAAGAGAGAGTATTTTCCTTGTGTTCCAGTATCTCTTTACCTCTCAGAAACTCGACACAGTAAAACAAGAACAAAGGTGACTCTTAGGCTGGGAGGTTTATAATCATAAAAGCACTGAAAGCATAGCAAACACATGCAAAACCAGGTGTTTACCCTTAATTCAGTACTATTGCAGAAATAATTTCTTCCAATCCTTTCTCATTCTCACAAAGCTTTTTTATGCAACATACCACACTAACAAAAACAACACAGAAACATAATAATTATATTACATACTGTATGTATCTCCATACAATATTCATTGTAAAATGGATATCACCAAGAGATAAGAATATAAATATACATAAATCTCTCTCTCTCTTTCTCTGTCTTGGTGCCATATGTGTGCTGATCGTTACGGATACTAACGTATCTTCGGGTTCTCTGAGTGAGAAGCCGAAACGTACGAGTGGATGATGCCTATCATCTCCTACTTTTCTGAAGTCATTTTTAACCAACCCTTTGACAAAAGGGCAGTAAGCGCACTGACGCGCGCAGGCAACTACTTAGACAGCCCTGCGTGACGTCAGAAAGTCTATATATTGACTGCGCTTATGCTTCAGGTCCTCTTTGCCAAGCTCGCCAGCGTCGGCGATTGAGGCCCGAAGCGTACGTTTCGGCTTCTCACTCAGAGAACCGAGGATACGTTAGTATCTGTAACGTTCTCTTTCGTTTCGAAGCCGAAACGTACGAGTGGATCACTACAACCAAGCCTCAAGAGCCCTACACCGAGGAGCCCGAGGTGGGAAGATCCATGGGACCGCCGCCGGGCCCAGAGAGAACACTCTCTGCTACACCCGGCCTGGTGACGTCCAATGCGTAAAAACGCGCGAAGGTGTTGCCTGAGGCCCACAAAGCGCTCAAACAGATATCCTTCATAGGGACGCCTTTCCAGAAGGCCCAAGAAGCCGCCACTCCAGGGGTGGAGTGCGCCCTGACATGAGCAGGTGGAGGAACACCCGCCGCCTCATATGCCAGACGTATGGCTTCAGTAAGCCAATGCGACATGCGTTGGGTAGACAAGGCCTGACCCTTGGCACGCTCGCCATGGCAGACGAACAACTGGTTCGTCTTCCTGATGCTCTGCGTACGCGTCAAATAGGCACGAAGCGATCTGACCGGGCACAGAGTGACGGGCACAGAACTGCCCGTCTCAGGAAGGGCTGAGAGCTCAATGACCCTCGAACGAGGGTCAGTAGACAGCACTTTCGGGCGAGATAAGGGATTTGGTCGCAGCGTTACCCGCGCGTCACCTTGCGTGAACTCAAGACAGTCAGGACTGACTGACAAGGCAGTCAGATCGCTAACACGCTTCACCGAGACCAGAGCGAGCAGAAGCGCAGTCTTAAGGGAAAGCATCTTTAGACTGGCACTCGACAGAGGGTCAAAGGGCGTAAGGGCCAGTTCGCGTAGGACAGTGGCCAGGTCCCAAGTAGGGACCGAAGGAGAGGAAGAGGGGCGAAGCCGCCTGACGCCCTGATGCGCGACGCAAGGGGGTGAGCGCCTGGGGAAACGCCAGCATAGCCAACATGGCATGCTGAAATAGCTGCGAGGTACACCTTCAAAGTAGAGGGTGTACGACCCTGATCAAACAGGTGTTGCAAAAAAGCAAGCACCTCGCCAATAGGGCAGACTAGAGGATCACAGCCTCTGTCTCTGCACCACGTGCTGAATACACGTCACTTCAGTGTATACAACGACCTAGTGGATGTAGCTCTAGCAGCCTGAACGGTCTCTATAACTGCGCCTGACAGGCCGCTCTCTAGGAGACTCGCCCGTTCAGGGGCCAAGCCGTCAGTCTCCAAGCTTCCGGCTTGGGGTGCCACAGCGACCCGTGAGCCTGCGATAGGAGGTCCCTCCTCAGAGGGAGGGTCCACGGCTGGCCGTCCAACAGTGAGACCAGATCTGAGAACCAGCTCTGAGATGGCCAATTGGGGGCGATCAGAATCACCCTGTGAGCCCCCGCTCTGATCCTGGCCAATACCTGACGCATCAGTGGAAGGGGGGGAAAAGCGTAGAGCAGACCGCGCGGCCACGGATGCGCCAGCGTGTCTGACCCTAGCGGCGCATCTCGTTCCAGCGAAAACCACGCTGGGCAATGAGCGTTCTCTCTCGAGGCGAAAAGATCGACTCGTGCCCGCCCGAAGCGGGACCAGAGGCTGTGCACCACGGCTGGGCAGAGGCGCCAGTCGGTTGCACGCGGAACACCCCTGGAGAGGAGGTCCGCGCCTGTGTTGCGAACACCTGGCAAGTGCGCCGCCCTGATCGACAGGAAGTGGCGGGAGGCCCAGGTGAGCAGCTTGTACGCCAGGCAAAACAGGTCCGGAGAGCGCGTGCCGCCCTGGCGATTGATATACGCCACAACAGTGGTGTTGTCTGTACGCACAAGAACGTGTTCTCCTCCGAGAAGAGGGAGAAACTCCTTCAGAGCGCAGAAGACAGCAAGGAGCTCTAACACATTGATGTGTAATCTCCTGGAGGCTGTGCCCCATGTCCCCCTGGCGGGGCGACCGCAGCAAACGGCGCCCCAGCCGCTCTTGGACGCATCAGTGGTCACCGTCATGCGTCTGGCTATAGCGCCCAGAGCGTGGCCTTTGGTGAAGGACGACGGCCTGCGCCAATGCGCGAGGGCTAGCCACATGCGTCTGGACACTAAGATCCGACGGGTGGTGTTCGACCTGGAGGATACACCTAGTTCCGCTAAGGCAAGCTGCAGCGGGCATAAGTGTAAGAGGCCGAGTGGGACAGCGCCGCCTGCGGCGCATAAGAGGCCCGTCAGTCTGAGACACAGCCTGGCCGAAACGCAGGCACCTAGTCTGAAGTGGCGCACTTCACCTGCGACGCCCCGTGGGGCGGCCGACCCGGAGTGCGCGTCAGTGACGACCTCGAAGAGGGGGGAGAAGTTACCCATCTGGCCAAGGGCAGACGTGTCCGACTGGACAGACAGTTCTGCTCGTATCTGGGCGATAAATCGACCGACAGAAGTGGCGAGAGAGGACGGGACAGAAGAGAGATGGGAGCGTTCAAGAGATGCCTCTTCTCCTTCTCTGGCATGGACGAAAGGTTCAGCCAGAGGTGCCTGTCTAGGACGACCAAAGAGCCAAGGGAGCGCCCGTCGGCTTTAATGGCCGCCGTGATGGCCAGCGAGGTGAGAGCGGTAACTCTGCGCAGCTGATGGAGGGTTAAGTCCGACGGCTGCGCTGTCAAATCTGCCACCAGCTCCTCAGACAGAGAGGAGAGGAGAAAGGCGGTATTCATCGCCCTTATTGCCTGGCCTGTACAGATAAAGGCCTTAGAAGCGAGCTTCTCCGTGCGCTGACACGGCTTGGAGGGAAGCTCGGGAGGCGATGTCCAGGTGGTGGCAGAGGCTGGTGCTAAACAACCAGCGACCGCATCTTCGATGCGAGGAAGCTGCATGAGGCCGGTGGCGCCCATTCCGTCCATTGCGTAAAACACCGCGTGCCCCTGGATAGGAGCAATGGCGGCGTAGGGAGCCTCCCAAGAGCCCTGTGCATCAGCCACAACCGTGGGGTGAGCAGGGAGAGGGAGAGCGTCCGGAGAGGGGAGCGCGCCAGAGAAGGGGTCGAAACGCCCTCCCAGACAGCGCTGAGGCGGAGGCAGGCCTAGCCTGCTAGCCGCCTGCGTAGCCAACGAAGCTAGCTCAGAAGCTAACTGGGCGGCGTGGGTCTTCAACACAGGTGGCAAATCCTCCACGGTGGCCAGCCTTTAGCAGAGAGGAAGGAAGCAAGCTCCTCTTCATCCATAGCTTCGATACCTGGGTCGTCATCGTCGCCCTGAGGCGGCGTGGTAGCCGCGCGGGCAAAGGCAGCGTCGATGGAGCTAGCGGGGCTAGCCTGGTGGGCCGCGGTTAGCTGGCTAGCTGGTAGCAAGCTAGCCGCTGAGAAGCTAACCGATGGCCGAGTAGCCACTGAAGACCGGTCGATTAGCCCATCCGGGTGCGAGGACGCCGGGGGAAAATCGATAGACTGGCGGGTGGAGAAAGCACTAGCACCAACGGGGGTAGGGGCCGCCCCTGGAACACCAGTGCAACCCACGAAAAATGCCGCTCTGTTGGCGATAGCCGTAGGGGAGAGGCGTTCGCAAGCCGAGCAGAGATCTGGCCGCGAAAAAGCGAGCATAGCATGCTCGCTCCCCATACAGATGAAGCAGATAGCATGGCGGTCGGAAATCGCCATGGGACGATCACAGTCGGTACAACGACGAGTAGCCATCTTGCGTCTCGGGGTACCAGAAGTCAGGGACCGGCGTGAGCACTTGGAGCAAGACGGAAATCCCTCGGAGAGCTTTGAAAAAAGCTTTTGTGGTGGGCTTTCAAAAAAGCCGTTGGTTTTAGAAATATTTGCGAAGCAAACGAAAAGGCGACTCAGAAACACACGCAGTAGGCGAGGTGAAAGAGGCAAAGAGGACCTGAAGCGTAAGCTCAGTCAATATATAGACTTTCTGACGTCACGCAGGGCTGTCTAAGTAGTTGCCTGCGCGCGTCAGTGCGCTTACTGCCCTTTTTTCAAAGGGTTGGTTAAAAATGACTTCAGAAAAGTAGGAGATGATAGGCATCATCCACTCGTACGTTTCGGCTTCGAAACGAAAGAGAACTGAGGTTGTTTGGCTTTGATAGGAGACTGATTGCATTCATTAAAAAGCCCTGTTTGACTAATGAGCCTGCGGGGAGCAAATCAATGGCTAACAAACAGTCGATCGTTGGCCCAAAACAAAAATCAGTAAGGTTGAAGGCCACCTTGAGTGGATAAAAAATGACGTTCCCATTAATGGTTTTCCCAATAGCTGGGCCATCATTTTTCTTTACTTCTTTGCTTCCTTACTCAGCCAGATGGGAGTTTTTATTTTTCATGTCTGTTGCTAAACGGGACAGAACAATAAGACTACAATGAATTCAAAAAGTAACCGCAGTGTGCTTGCAGTAAGCCACAGGCACTGTTCCATTCTAAACAGTACATCAGCTGTCCAAGGGTGCTTAGATGACAGTTATTATAAAATCAATTTAAGCCAGTGCTGCACAAGGCTGCAGCATCTGCTAGCATGAAACTCTAGACAGAAACCTGAAGCCAGCTGCAACGGCAACTATTCTCTCTTTCATCTCCCAACTGGGAGGAGTAAAAAAATCTCTCTCTCTTTCTCTCTCTTTGTTTGTGTGTATGCATGTGCGTGTGTGTATGGGAGTGTGTACAGCTGAGCTCTCTGTCTCACTCCTTAGTGCTCTCTCTCTCTCTCTCTCTCTCTCTCTCTCGGTGTGTGTGTGTGTGTGTGTTTATGTGTATACACTACTGCCTATGAAATTGTATGTCTGAAACAGAGGGAAAGAAAAAAAAAAAAAAGAGACAGAAAAGTCATTAGAAAAATGGAAAGAAGAGAATGAGGTAGAGTGTGTGTGTGTGTGTGTGTGAGAGAGAGAGAGAGAGAGAGAAATGGAAAGCAAGTCAGGGACTGGACTCTTGGGTCTATTGGGGACTGAAGCATGTGGGTCTGCCCTCTATTTGCCCCCCCCATCCCTCCATCTCTCCCTCCCTCTCCCTCACCCCTCTTCTGCTTCTCCTCCTCCTGGTGTGAGTGGGTCTCACGGGGGACCGGTGGATATCACAAGGAGAGCCAGACTCCCAGAGGAAACCTTATCTGCACTCCACTTACAGTTCAAACACAACTCGGCTCAGCCACGGTAATGCAACCCCAATGAGAGGTTCAGCTGAACCCCAACCCCCCATAATACACACACGCACACACATATCCACATATGCTCAAGCACACACACACACACACACACACACACACTCAAACAGTCACCCCTCCCCTGCCACCATCCACCACCACTAGTAAACCCGCTTACTGTGGGAAACAAAGGAAATTACCCAGTGATGACTGTGTAACCTCTCGAAAGACTGAATTCACACACAGTCAGAAAAAATAGAGACAGGGATTCAAATGAGTTCTCCCCACAAATGGGGAGTTCGCTGGGAAACGACCACACAACTTTCCAAAAACTTGTCTCCTCAGACACACTCACCATCAACAAGCAGCCATCTAATCAACCAAGCCGTTGCCATGACGCCCTTCTAGGGACCCGGTGCAATTTCAAACAAATTGTCCCTTTTGTCTGCTGCCACAGAAACCACCACCAAACCCAACTGTGAGCTAGATTGATGTGCTTCCCCTTTATGTCCAAGGTCGATTTGGGAGTAATGGAAAGTAAGTGTGTGTGTGAATGTGTGTGTGTGTGGGGGGGCTGATTTGTTGTTTGATGTGTGTGGGATGTTTGATACACCCACACACTCTTAACCCTTGTCTGCTAGAGTCGTTTGACTGAACGGCAGCAGTGAGTGGGTCTCATACCAGCCGGCTGAGTGAGCAACTCCTCACTGAGGGTTTGTGAATGTGTATGTGTGTGTGCGAGTGGGGAGTGGGTGAATTAATGGGTGGGATACGTAAAAGAGCAAGAACGATTCAGAGAAAGAGAGAGAGTGTGTGTGTGTGTGTGTCAGTGAGAGAGAAAGTTTGTGTGTGTATTTGTGAAAGTTTTAGAGATATGCAGTGTGTGTGTGTGTGTGTGTGTGTGTGTGTACACAAGAGAGAGAGATATCTTGTATGTGTGTGTCTGTGAGAAAGTTTGTGTGTGTATTTGTGAAAGTTATAGAGATACACAATGTGTGTGTGTGTGAGTGTATCATAGAGAAAGAGAGACTGTGTGCTTGTGTGTGTGTGTGTGTGCACGGGCGTATGTGTATCCGTGTGGAGACAAGGAGGTTGAAACCTGGGCATCTGGGGCCACTCAGGTCCGCTGGCAACAAGCTGTGTGTTAGAGCTGCCCGATCAGCAACAGGCTTTTACAGTGTCTCACAACCACAGCAACCAGACAGAGGGAAGGGGAGACAGTGAGAGAGAGAGAGAGAGAGAGAGAGAGAGAGAGAGAG
>JAGFZM010000205.1:641597-673219 GCA_017657215.1 Limnothrissa miodon
TTTTTTTCCCTCCCAGGTGAACACATTTAACGAGTGTATGCAAAGCATCTATGCAAACGCCCTCATTGCCCGCTCCTCACATGTAACCCAACAAGCACCCATTAGCATACACACAAATGAAAAACAAGGAGGAGAAAGCACACACCCTGAGAACACTATACTGTAAGCTCAAGCAGAGAAAAGATGAACAATACTAGAAACAGTATTGACAACATTCATTTGTTAACTTAACCCTGTGGAGTAATGACAAAGAAAAACAGTCTAGTACATATATGTTTGTTTTCTACCCCCCACACTACAAACACACAAAATACATATACTTACACATGACTAAATTCATAGCTCAGTCTTTTCAAGACTATAGTGAAATTGGCCACTTTTAAAGTCTTCTGTTTTTGTAGCTACAGTTGGTGTTGGAAATGACCCTCTTTTGCCAGCTGTATTTAAGGTAAATGAGTGTGTGTGTGTGTGTGTGTGTGTGTGTTTGTGTGTGTGTGTGTGTTTGTGTAAGTGTTAGGGGCTGGTGGTGGGGGGTTGAGTGACAGACATAAGGTCAATGTCTAATTTACCACATTGCTCAGCCATACAAAATGAAAACAAGAGACATAGGTTAGGCTCTGAGGCCAAGAGAAATACACAGACACACGCGCACACACACACACACACACACACACACACACACACAGGGCAGCTGAGATCACCTCCCTGAAATAGAAAACGGCATCTGAGTTTCACATTTCACCCCGGCCTGCCACACACACCCACAGGCACAGACCCAGAGCTGAAGGATGTGTGTGTGTGTGTGTGTGTGTGTGTGTGTTGGGTTATAGGGGGGGACACCTCTTCAATCCATGACAGTCTGTTGGCCTTCAAAGAAAAGACCAGGATGCAGGCACCAGCAGAAAATATGCCTCCATGCCATGATATAGACCTGTTTATATGTATGTGCAGTGCAGTCTGTGTGTATGTGTGTGTGTGTGTGTGTGCACATTAGGCTGATACTATACTGCTGAATGTCATCTGTTTTTTGTAAATGATGTGCTATAATCTCTTTTTTCTTTATCCCACTCCCCTCCTTTTTCAGAGAGGGCAGAGAGAAGGAGTGCCTGGGAAAGTTGACTCAGGCGAGACAGCGCCTGATAAATGGACTTGTTTAAGACTGCTGTATGTGTGTGTGTGTGTGTGTGTGTGTGTGTGTGTGTGCTTGTGTGAGAGACTGCTTATGTGCTTGATGGTTGTATGTGTGAAAGAGAGAGAGGGAGAGAGGGAGTGAGACTGACAGACAGAGACAAAAATAGACCGAGAGAAAGACAAAAATGGGGTACACAGAGACACGGTGAAAATAAAGGAGGAATGAAAAAAAGAAACATATAGATGGAATGAGGAAGATGAGGGGACAAATTGGTGGTCCCAAATTTCTGCAGAGCTAGACGATCATTTGTAGGTCATATTTTATCTGATTTTCTGCTGACTTTAATGTGCCTTCAGCTTTAAGTCTGAGAGTCTGGTATAGATAGCAGTGTAATAAAACCAAATCAACCATAGCGCTGATGCTGCAAGAAGTGGTACAAAGCTATGAAGCCAGGATCAAATAAGTGACAAACTCTCAGTATCGTATGACTTATAAACATCCTTTAAATCACTTGAGCAGTAGTATTTCTATTTTAGCACAAAGACACAGGCTATTAACTGGTATCTGAAGCAGCTGTGCTAAAAATGCCTCACTGCCTCACTGCATTCATATGTGATGACTGAAATGCGCTTTTTGACGACCAAAATGCTGCGCTCATTTTATCTATGCTATCTATGTGTCTGTGTTTGGGATATTTTTAATAGAAAGGTATGGCATGTTGTTCCTGTGCCTATTGTTTACGTGTGAGTCTTGCACTGCGTCGAGTCAAGAGAGGTCTCGCATCCCGCTGCATCGTGACCCTCAGCTGGGGTCAGCTCGGGGTTCAGAGCGGGACATTGAACACAAACAGTTCTGCTGAACTATATCAGTCAGAGCAGGCTGCAAGCTACCCCTCCTCCTCCTCCTCATCCACCTACAGGGAAGTGTGGATAATGGAAACCAGGCCCAGTTAAGTCAGGAGAGAAAGACAGAGAGAGAGAGAGACAGAGAGAGAGAGCAAGAGAGAGCGAGAGCGAGAGAGAGAGAGACCACCAACCCTAATAAACACACACACACACACACAAGCATTCACTTATACACACATTCATACAAAAGGACTGGCATACTGCCCCCCACCCTCTTAAAGAAACAACACACACACACACACACACACACACACACACACACACACACACAACCACCAGCACACATATGGCTTAAACACACAAACACAAACTGAAGGCCTGCAGTGCTGGCAGCCCTACCTTCCAAGACCCCAGGATGGCCTGCAGATTTCCCCTGGGCAACTCCGTCCCCCCCCAGCCATGTATTCCCCTGGGCCTTCTTCTGCTTTGTCTAATTAAGACGCTTTTGTCAGAGATTAATGCAGCTCCTTGCCTGGCCGATGACATCATCCCTGGCTCACAGTCCCTAAGAGCCATGATGGCATTCTGCCAACTCTGCATCTGTAAAGACCTACTTCTCCCCCACCGCCTCATACACACACACACACTCTCTCACTCATGCATACACACACACACACACACACAAAACACACAACACACACACACACACACACACACACACACAATGAAGCCCCCCATACCCCTATAATCTTCTCTCGGCCCACATGTAAAAAATCTCCCTCATCAGATTATTCTCCCAGGTTGTGTGTTCTGTGTGGCACACAGGGAGAAACTGTCTCACACTGGGGACCTCCATGGATGCCTAATCCTGTGCCAGAGAAGGGTCTTTCTTTAACAGCAACATGTGTCTGCACTTAGCGACAGGCGAGGGCTGCGTATTAAATGTTATGTATGTTTACTGGGTACTCTTTACAAGCATCACTAACCACACCTGTTTGGACACATAGCAGCCCTGTGTGGCCATGGCCAACCTTTTGTCCATGTGGGGTAACTTCCCACTGATTGCCTACCTGATTACATTTTGACCCTTGACCTTCTCTCAACCTTTAGATGAACTGACTGTGTCCTATCTCTGTCTCTCCTTGACGCCGACTGCAGCTCATTTCTTGTCTTGCCCCTCTCCAGTCGCCTATCTCTTATCAAATTGAAATAGAGTGACAGATGATTGAGGTGAAGATGTTCCCCTAAGAAATAAGAAGATATGCCAAAATGCTACAGTACCTTCCGAAAATACCCTGCTGATGGGCTTGTTTCCAACTTTTACTATAGTGTCATTTTATGGTATGAGGAACAAAAGTGGCCTCCTGACTGCTTTAGGTTACTTGACTAAACAGAAACAATGGGGAAAGACCACCTCAATCTCGCTCTTTATCTCTGTCCCGCTCACTCACGTACTCTCTTTCTCAGTCACTCACTCATTCCCTCTTACTCACTTACTCTCTTTCTTTCACTCTGTCTCTCTGTGACTTGCTCACTCACTCTCTCTCACTCACTCTCTCTCACTCACTTACTCTGCTCTATGTCTCTCTCCCTCTGGATGAGATAGTGCTGCCATGGACAGAAACATTCCAAGCTGCAATAACACAGAAGGTGAGCAGTCGTTCTTGAATACCTACCCCCAGCAATATCCCCCAACCACCCGCCCACACACACATACACACACACACATCCCATAATGGTCTCCTTAGATTTTGCTAAGCGTTTTGAGCGGAGCACCCATCTTAATGGAATGAGATTAGCATACACATGAACATACTGCAGCTAGTTTCAGTAACTGCAACAGACCTTAAGAAAAGCACTGATCCTTCTGTAGAATTCTCTAATCTATCATGCGCTGGAGCTGCAGTTGTCTGCATAAAGGACAAATGGTCTGGACATATGGAAGACATCTGTTCACTGGTATCTGCTCTGGCCTTATTATCATAGATTTGAGACTTTCCAAAAGTCCTTTGTCCATTTAACACAATTATTATGTCTTCCCACATGAACTTTTTAACTTATCAATAGGAAAACAGTTTGGGTTGGGGAAAGGGGGGGGGGGGGCTGTAGCTAGCTCCCATGAGTCTTTCTCAAAGCAGATGCAAATCTTTTAACGAGTTTTGCAAAAGCAAAATTTTAATTAGAGCAGTCTGTATGGAAATGCATCACATGCCTGTCAGGGGCGTTGCCAGGACAATGAGATGTTGCAGAAGACATAACAAATAAACGTTGCTTGTTTTTCTCAAATGGATTATGTACAGTATGGGTGTGTGTTTGTGTCTGTGTGTGTGTTTGTATGCACGTGTTGCAGCCCTGGGAAGGAAGATCCCCTACTGGGAAAAGGGAAAACGAGACTGTGTGTATGTGTGTGAGAGAGAGAGAGAGAGAGAGAGAGACAGAAAGAGTACTCAACTACCACTTGTTGGCCTCAAAATTGCGGTATCACCACTTATCTGCACACGATCACAGGTCTGACAGAATAATTGGAACCATTGTGTGTCACCTTTCCAGTTCCTCATATCTAATACGGCAGCTAATGGATCAACTCTGCAGCTTAGCTGTCCCTGTACTTTCTCTTCGGGAGCTTCTGTGAGTCATCTCTGAACTCCAACTGACTTCAGCTTTGGGCATCAGATCTGGCCTAACCCCCCCCCCCCCCACACACACACGTACACTACAACCCAGCACAGCCCCGCTCCCCTTTCCCAAATCCTGTCGTCCTTTTCCATGGCCATGCCTGAGGAGTCAGCCACGTCCAGCTGTCCAGGCGTGATGGACTAAAATGCTCACATGCAGTTCTTGACCTTCTTGCCCTTATGTGTGTGTGTGTGTGTGTGGTGGTTATATCTCTAGTTATATCACATGCACATGCATCTTAAAAGAACCACCACAGGTTCACTGGCACACAGAGAGAAGAGCTGACATGGGTTAAGTTATCCTGGGTGACTGCATTTGTCTCTGAGACAATAAAGCTGCATAGACTCGTCTCAATCAGTAGAGATTTCTGTGCCCCTGGACTCCATATGACAGCTAGCTCGTAAAAACCTGTACCAATAGGAGTTCCGCACATGGCAAATGGGCCTGTGGTGGGACAAGCGGAGCATGGTTCAAATTAAAAGTGGGAGTGTGATGAGAAGCTGTTCATAAAACCCCTAGGGGGGTCGGAGGACTTTTTTTCCCCTGTATAATGTGTTTCAGATGACTGACTGGCAGGCCAACAGACTGACTACACTCGACTGCTCCTTTGTAAGTCCACTGGATTGGATCCGTTCTGTCCCGTCCCAGCACGATTCGTTCCTGCCCCAGACCTTTAGAAGCACAACATGAACTTCACAATGTGTACTAGGGGGCTTGAGACAGGAGCTTGTCCTTGCTCTCATACTCTCTTTCTCTCTCTCTCTCTCTCTCTCTCTCTCTGTTGCTCTCTCGTATTCTCTTTCACTCACACTTTCTCACTCTCTGCCTACCCCTACACTGGCCCCGGTCTCCCACATACACTCGCTCAGATCAGTGAAGAAGGTCAGCCTGATCCTATAATAACACAAAGTGGACACACACACACACACATACTTCTGTTTCTTTGTCAAACACCCCTCCTCATCATACTAATATGTGTTTGTATGTGTAGAATTTGCACTGTACTCTATGTGGGTAGTTTGAATGAGCATACTAGGTCCCTGAATGTATATAAACAGATTAAAGCAGTATAACCATATGACAGACCATATAGAGTATTTGCAGATATATGTCTTTTTGATGTCAGCCCAAAGAGCCCTGTGAATAAATATATTTGTACACCCCCGGAGCTCCCCTGGCTGGAGTGCACCACTCAGAAGTGTGTGTTTGTGTAATGTGACATTTCTATATGAGGACAATATATCCTGCTCCAATCTTTATAAGGTAGTGTTGGGGCCATGCTTGGGCTTGCTCATGCTGGGGCACTCGATACCACTCTGCTGCCGATGCCATCTCAGTGCCTGCCTGCCTGCCTGCCCCCTGGCACACTTTAAACAAGCAGCGCGAGTGCCCTGAGAATGCCCTGTGTAAACAACCCCCCCCCCCCCCCCCCTTAAGTCACCTCCCCTCAAGAGTCCCATGCCACTGCTCCCATCCCACACACACCACACACCCACACATACACACACACACGTGCACTCCAGATGCACTTATTTATACAAACTCTCTCTCTCTCTCTCTTTCTCTCTCTCTCTCTCTCTCTCACACACACACACACACAGTACTAAGAGTCAAATAGGCACATGCAAGTGTGCAGAGACATGCTCCCACTCCACAGAGCACACACATGTATACACATTTACATGCACCCAAACATGCACACATATTATGCATACATACACACACAGACAAACACACACACACACGGATTCTTGCACCTACACACACTCTGCACACATTCACTCTCTCTACGGCCCAGACATATTTGCATTTACAAATGCAGATCATGCAAATGTACTGGCTGTCGTCTGAGGGAAATACAGGGAAAAAAAACACATTCTGCATTGGAAGCAGCTCCAGATCCATTACAGTGCATGACAATGGCCCTGCAGATTTATCCCTTCATACAGCAAGTAGGGGGAGTCTGAGTCAAGATTACTCCGTATTTTAGAACCAACTCCAGGTCCCCCATCCCTCTTTAAGGTAATGAATATCTAAAGGACTGAGCAAGTGAGTGAGTGTTGACATAAATCTCCAAAGCATTTCTCCAAACCCCACTAATGAAGAGGTCTTGCTTACTGGAATATTCTACCAGCGGTTCTTTTTGCTTGTTTCTCGTATATTTATTGGCTCGCTGTTTGGGATATATTTTATTACAAACACGTTCAGTAAACATAGAAATTTATATCATTCAAAAGACGGTGCAAACGTTGCTGTTTGTTAATGTTTGCAAAAACAAATCCTAAATCCAGCACAGAGCTGTGCTTTCGTCCCGCACTCTTCTAGGATATGTCTGAGACATAGACCACATGTTGCTGCATATTCATTCATACCACATGCAACGCACAGTAGAATGCTAATATGGCTTCTTTTTGTCAGGAAGAGCTGACCCCTTGGTTTTGGAGCCTCCCTGTTTCTAGCACAGTTTTCCACAGCTTGTTTTAAATAACTGGACTTATACTACGGTACTTGTGTTGACATGAATATTACTGTTCCAGGCAAAGGCAGGGGCGGGCTGGGTCAATATAATGGACTTGCTAAATAAACACCGTAGCTTACACATGTTTTCTAATGCACACTCGTTTCCAGTGAGTGTCAGGGGAATCCATGAAGCACAAAAGCTGGTTCTGAACATTCAGTATGTGCTTTGAGAGTTATTGTGTCTCTCTGTACCACAATGCAAAATCTCCAGTACCATCTGGGGAACTGATTTATTGTTCACAAAAATTGAGAAAAATGGACAAGCCAAACAGTGTTACATTCATGTCTGATGCCAGATCAGTCGTGAGCCAAAAAGATCCTAATAGCTTGGCTGGAAGAGGGGGAAATGGATTTGTTCAACACAATGAACTTATCAGTTTCCATTCAAACAGAATTTGCCACATTGCCCAAAGTTGTTACACACACACACACACACACACACACACCCTTACAGAGCAAGCATGGGAGAAAGTGAGAAAAGAGAGAGAGAGAAAGAGAGGGAGTGGCAGGAGATGTAGCTCCATCAATCAGCAGTTAAACGTACAGCCATGTGGAAAGTGAGAATTTGCATTCTCTATTTAAATTACAAGGTTAGAGTCATACACAGAGAAGGCCCTTGCTGAGCTATGGACAGAAGGAAACACTAGCAGAGAAGAATAAAACTCTCTCAATTCCTTTCTTATCTCTGTCAGTCCCTTTCTCCCAGTTGTCTTTGTTAAGTGTTGAACTGTAGTGGCAATGTTTCAGGCAGGTGTGAGAATACAAATACAGTCATGGCATGTCAAGATCACTGAGTCTGAGAAACAGACAACCACACTGATGGGTGTTTGCAGCATCACTTATTATCATAGAAGGGTGAAATAATCATTATTGTAAGTTGTAAGGGAATTTGATGAACAAAATTTATTAACACTGATGACACTGAAGTGTTAACATACCTACTCAACCTCCTCATGCTACTTCCTTTTAGCGTTGTGTGTATGTGCGCATCTTGTGTGTGTGTGTATGTGTGTGTGTGTGTGTGTGTGTGTGTGTGTGTGTGAGCTGGAGAGATTATTGAGGAAAGCCACACAATGAGTCATTGGCATTAATCAGCTTTTGTACAGACATACAAAACATGTGTTCCCTTTCTGCTAAGAAATCTTGAAGATTACTACCAAAGCACAACATATCTGCACACACAATATTTTATTCTCAGGCCAATTTGGGCAAGTTTTCTAAATGAAATGAGCATTTGTTCAGAGAGGATTACAGCAGTATAATGTTACATACATTACTGTAATAATTTCTTTGCAGATCCACACATCACTCCAACGTGCATCAATGTGCATTCCCAACACCACAAAAACTCCATTCACATATATTCTAAAGCATTCTTCTTACACTGTCTGTGATTCGTGTTAGCTAAAGATTGCTAACCATACCAAATGATGTACAGACCTGTATTAAGTGGAAATATATATAGCGAAAAGATACAGCATTAATTCCTTTTTAGACAAAGTTCATACTCCACATGACATGATATAGACAGCTTACAAAGCTATGATGATCAGAAACAGAAAAAAAATGCCTTAAAGTGCTCAGATCTGTCAGACAGAAAACTGGAAAGAAACAGATGAGGTGCTGAGGTGAACTCAGACGCCAATGCCAAAAGCAGATGCCGCTTCAAAAATGGCAATCAACAACAAGTACCACCATCTTCAAGTCAGACAATATTGTGATTCTGTGTGCTAACCACAGCCATGTGTGCCTGGTTATTGCACCTCCCCTGTGCCAGCGTTGATGCCGAGGCAGTCGGGATGTGTTATGATGTGCTAACTTTTGTTTCCCGTCCAAGAGGACAGAGCTATGGCCCCTGGATCCTCCTTTCAAAGATCCATGAATGCATTTGAGACTCAAAGACAATAGCACAGACACACATGTCCTGCATATGTGGGAGAGGCTGTCAGGTGCCAAGGAACACAGACAGGCGGCCGGGCAGGACTCTGGATAGGTTTAATAACCTCCATAACACCAGACGCAAATGGCAGCTGCTTGTGTGCCTGTTTTGAAATGAGAGAATGTTCTAAATGACTCTGATAATAATCAGAGCATTGACCACCCCCCCACCCACCCCCCACACACAAACACACACAAACACACACACACACACAGAATTCTAGTTTACACACTAGTCACTCAGACATTAGTCCGGTCTACACACAAGTCACATACACACTCTACTGTGGTTGCTTCTCCTCCAGCCGTGTTCCTCTCTCCCCACACTACACACACTGGAAATGGTGGAAGCCAAGGCTTCAGATAGCCATAAAGCATTCCTGTGCAGGCACACACATAACCATACCCATACACACACACATCTGCACACACATGTAAGACACACATACACATAGACATACAGAGAAACACACACACTCACACACACTCATAAAGATGCACACACACAAGTACAGACACACACGCACACAGATGCAAGCACTCACACACACTCTTCATTCTGCACAAGAGGCTTATACAGATTTTCGAGCAGTGTTTGATGCTTATCCAACCATCTGAAAGAAATTCAGTGCTGCACTGAGGCACTCGCTATAAAAATCCCCCCGACTCCCCAACTCCCTCCCAAACCCAAAGCTAAAGGGCCATCACCAGTGCTTATCCTCCAGACTGCCAGGGGGTACAGGGGGGGAGAGATGCCATAAGCTCCATGGACTACACTAACAGTGGAGCTGGCTTCACCCCACTGCCAAGTTTGGGGAAGGCGATTTAGTGGCGCTCTAGCCAACGAGCTGCGGCCAGGCAGGAATTCTCTCTCATAGTTGTGCTACAGTATGTTTCAGCACTGCTATACTGGTGTGAACTTTCCTTTGGTTTTGAGTTGGCCAAACATGCCAAACGCAGGATTTTTCCATGCCAACACTACACATTGGCATAGTATCTTTCATGAGACCAACCCACACAACCTACTGGGATTTAATGTCTTGGTCACAAAATAAATGTTTTTCAAAACCCTCCACCCAAATGAATAATGTTAAAAGCAATACATCCGGACGTACTATGGATTCTATCTAAAGCTTAATCATGTAAAATCTCTGCTTTTAAGGTACTTTCAACATTTGCTGACTAGCTAACTAAAATACATTCCACTCAAATGGGGCAAAATTAGACTGAATGCTAAATAATGAGCCGCAATGCTAGCCAAAGTGGATTAGCGTAGTAGCTGATTGCCCTGACTGTGATAAGTCGATTGCTCACATCCATCAAGGCTGAGGTCTCTCTTTTAGTGCACTTGTTTGACACAACCCAAAATTGCAGAGGGGTGTATAAGCGAACAGCAAACCAATTCACAATGGAGTCTAACTAATCCCAGTGTTTTCCTTTGAGTGACTTTGGGATAATGATCCAAAAAATGTTTTATCTCTGTGGAGTGAGTGTGTGCGTGCATGTGTGTGCTTGACATCTCATAACCTTTATGTCTAAAGTGGGGTCATTTGTTTTGTTTAATAAGGCTCAGTGTTTGTTTTGGATCACGTCTGTAGAGGTGCTGGATTGCATGCAGAATCACATCATGTGGAAAACCAGGGCCTTGTGGGGAAAAGGCTGTGCAACACCTCTGTGTTATGTTGACATTTTGACATGCACACAGACACACACATGGAAAATAGGGAGCGCTGTTTTGTGGGGTCCTGCCCTGAACTCAAACAGTTTGCGTGAGTGTCAATATGGCCCTTGCTTTCATTTTACCAGTCCGAAGCGTGTACACTTTATTTACCCTCATTAACTTCTAACCTTGCTGACAGAGTTCTGCCAAGTCGTGCCAAATGAAAAACTTAAAACGTGCTGAAACCTATGTGAAGTGATTGGGACAAAACTCAGTGATGGAGGAAACACTGAGATTGTGTGCGTGTGTGTTTGTGTGTGAGGGCAAACACTGGTGTGCCTACAATTATGACAATAAATCAGGTTCAGTGAAAGGTCGTAAAATAGGGCAAGCAGAATGATCTTGTAAAGGGGGACAATTCTGTCACTTTGGTCACGCAAAGGAAAGTCCTTCTTGCCGGAGGTCTAGTAAACTGTAGTTCAGCAGCAATTTTTATTAAACAAGTAATATTAACAATGTCCCAATGTAAGTAGTATGAAATGACACTGTTATAAAGTAATGGACACAAACACACTAATGTTTTACTTAATGGAAAGTCCACAGTGAGTGTGGAAAAAAGGTTCTGGCAAACAAAAACAAAAGCTGTCAGGAAGGGAACCATTGAAAAAGTTGAGTGCAGTTGTGAGAGAGAGTGCACAGGCTTTCTTAGGCCCAGGTAGTTGGCCGCAGCCCTGCACTCTACATATTTCCATAACAGGAAAGGTCAGCTTTACTACTCCAAAGGGCGCAATAGCTAATGTTTCTGAGGCTAGCTCTGTCCCAGGTCTCTTGCTAACCCCCTTCCCCCTCGCACGCCCTCTCCCTTCCCTCTTATCCTCTGGCCTCTCCCTCCTCCCACCACCCTCTCCCTCTTCACACTCTAGCAATCTGAAACGCAGCCAAGCTTCGTGGTCATGCGGACATGCATTGTTTAGAAACTACGTGTGGCCACGCTGTTGATGCAGTTCTTTGTTGCCAGCAAGGGTTTTCCTCGAATGTAACCAGGTCATCCCCATAGCGGCAGCAACAGCAGCAACAGCAGCAACAACAACAACAACAACAACAGTAACAACAACAATGAGGACTCACAGGGCCGGGGAGAGGGTGGAGACATGGAGGCAGCAGTAATATCAGGATTCAATTCTCTATATTGCCTATACAGCCTGCCAACAGAGTATGGAACTATATTTAAACCAAATAAAAGAACTAATTTTACGTCGATGTTTGCAGCTTTCTGTGCCCAGCTGTCTGCCTGGTCTTTGAAGGGGTGAAGTGCCACGTGGTTATGCATATTTTTTTGAACCCAGCGAGCCCATTCCCTCCCAACGATTAAGTGTTTGCAGTGGGCCGCGCTCCCTTTATTGCGGCCGTGTCTGTTGTTGTGCTTGGCTGCCAGACGCGCTGTTTGAAGTGGAGCCTGGTACAGGCCCAAACAACAATGCAGGAAGTTTAACTGCTTCTGGCCTTTCAGCATTTCGAGGCCCAGGCAGCCTCCCTTGGTGATAATAAAACAGCTCCACGGTATCCTGTGGACACTCTGAACAGAGAGACTCACAGCAGCAGGGCAGAAAAGTTCCACCACTGAACTGGAACAGCAAAAAGAAAAAAAAATCTACTTATAAAGCAGAAACACTCATACTAACAGACTGTTTCCAATGTGTTTGTCAATTCTGTGTAAATGATATGGAGAGTAACTTTAGGTTACAGCGCTACCAAGCTTACAGCATGCCATTGATTGCCTTCAATTACTTTGTGTACAGAGGAGTACAAAGGAGGGTCTATATTCATAGAAGTGCTTCATCAGACCATCAAACATCATGCATACGCATTTACCTGTTCCCATTAAGTACACAAATAATTGGTACAAATAAAGGCAGTATAAAGGAAGTGTACAGATGCTTCTGTTTATGCATGTTTGTAATGTTGTTATTTAGAGCTTACAGTCATTGAGAGGTTCACTGCAGACATCAAATTCTATTGGCAACAATTTGCTTTGCCCCACAGTCTCCTTGTACTGTTTGATATATTGGGAACACATGTTGCAAAGCATAGGCCTGAAGTTAGACGTCGCTCCTGAATGAAATCTCAGTCCCAGGATGTCAAAGTCACTGTAGGGCGAACTGGGGAAAACAGGAGGGAAATGAGTGGATACAGAGACATGTTTGTAGTTGTGTTTGTAGTGGTAGTCACCGAACATAAACCTGGAATAACAGTGTGGGATTAAGGGGCTATTATGGGGGGAAACGGAGCGCTATTCCATCTGACAGCACCTCAGTGCTGGGTGTAGGGTTCACATGGTGTCAGTGTAATCATAAAGGCAAACACATACACACACACATACACACATTCATGCACAGCCATACAAACACACACACACACACACACACAAACACACATACACACAGACATGGGTGGTGAAAGACAGAAATAGCAATGGAGACACAACACTGCTTTTAAAACGCATGTGTGCAAAAACATTCAAACACATGCATTCTTGACACGCAGAATGCGAAAAGGTGCCGGAGTTAGGTCTGCAGAATTGCATACTTCACACTCACTCCAGGTCAGACCAAACTGACAAAAACACATGCTTGCCCACACACAACGCAACTGGTATTTTTTCCTCCTTAATCTGACATATGAGTATGAACACACACACACAAACACACACACACACACACATTCACATTAAAAACACACCCATCTCATTTCCCCTTGAAAGAACACCCTGGGTTGATATTTTCCCATGAGTACTGAGATTTCAAAGCCAGAGGTAAAAATATTTGCACTCGCAACCACCACTCCTACTAAAAGGCTCAAGTAAGACATAAATACAATGTAATTCTCTCTGTAATTGCAGCAGATAGTGGAGGAATCCCTTCCCTGAGCTTCTAGAGTTTTCCTCTCCGCCCATAGTGTCATGATTACCTTCTATGGAACTCCACCCTCCGGTGGTGCCAGCCCTACCCAGATATACTGTACTACACTATGCCAGGGGGAAGATACCAGGGCGTAGGCCAAGTGGAGGGTGGCAGACAGGCAACATGGTTAGCCATGCAGGATCTGTGAGGCTGGGCTGGGTGCAAAGTAAAGCATGTGTGTTTACTTGCTGCCATGTGTTTTTGAGGGCATGGCTGGCACGGGCTGCCTGCATGGACACGTGTGTGTCAGGATGGGGCGTCGGCAAACAATGAAGCCTTTATGAATCCAGCTCTTTTCGCAGGGTGTGACATGCAGACACATTGCACGGCGACTGATTGTATTTTTAACGTTTCGTTCAACATTTACTTAGTGTCTGCATCCTATCAACACACAAAGGGCTATAATTAAAGGTTGCGGTGTTCCCAAAGCTCATTGTTAAGATAGGATTTATTCATGGGCCCTATGTCCCCTAGCTCTAATGCCCCATGTTCCCAGGGTCTTATGTTTCTTCCCCTATGGATTCCCCAGCTATTGTTAAGCTCCCCAGATTTACATGGGCCCAAATGGGATTATCATAAAGATGTTCTCTAGCTCCATATTTGTCTATAATGACATGGTTTACTGTGTTTCGTTCATTTATTCATTTATTTGTTTCATTTATTTGAATGGGAAGGTTTAAAGCGGGAGGAGGGTTATTACCTGTGCTACCTAAGCAAAAATAACAGTGTTTTTCAGACTGTTCCTAACCTGTGCACTGTGCAGAGTCTGATTGCTAGCTGATAGGTGGGCCAGTGTTAAATTGAGGTGGGCCAAAACATTTTGGCTTCACTACAATGTGGGCCCAACGGTCTCTTTTGTACAGCCAATGTCCAAAGTATATTGTTGTATTATAGCCTATTAATGAATGGATTTTGACCTCCTAACAAATATGAAAATGAGGTTATTCAAACATTCTCTAAAAAAACACATATGCTGAGAACTCTTAATAGTGACTCATTCCATGTTTTAAAAATATCTGCAAGGCAGTAATTTAGTAAAAAGTTTTTTAGACCTTTTAGCTCTGAGCCTCCGACAACAGAGCGACTGATCGGAAATTATTATTTTCACTTACTGTAGTTTTACACCAATGTTCCCACGGGCTGCGTCTCATGAACGTCAGATATTCTAATTAGCTTGTAAAAAAACTTGTCTGTCAAGCTCAATGTCTAATTATATGGACCATCTCAATCTGGGTGGATCTGGGCCCATCAATGCCTATGCATCCTAGCCTTGGCCTTCATATTAAAAATGATATTTGACACCATGGCTCAATCACTGACTAATGGAACAGTTATGTCTATGCCACACTGTGTTTTGGCTCCTAATCAGGGGTTGGATACTAGTGCTCAGGAGCCAGCACTGGCAGTTTTGCTGCAGCCAGAGCTCTTGAATAAAATGGAGCAATCAAGAGATAAGAATAGCCCAAAGAAGAGAAGGCAAAAAATAATACTAAATTCTACCTCATTAAAATTAAAAGGCTTTGTGGCAAATACGTAGGTAGATCAGAGTAGTACAATGTCACTTTCCATGTCAATTGAGTCTCTAACCAAGCCTGTTTAATATAGTTGTATTTGCGGCTTGTTGCCATGTCAACATCAAACAATATATTTCCTTTGACTAGATAGAAAACTTAACTGTTGGTGTGTTACTTCAGGTGGAAGCTGAAAGAAATCACGCATCTTGCACAGTTTGCATGGAATGAAAGTTTCTATATTGCAGACTGCAACAAGCTAGTATTGGCATGTTAACCATATTCAGTTCCAAATGCATACAACAATTTTTTCTCATATAGGAAAAATATAAAGAAAAACCTGTGCTCGCATTTAAATGACAAAAACCTCAATGCTTGCATTAAACTAAACTTCACTGAATATGAGCCAGACCACTAGGCAATCAGTAAGTCTATGCACTAGTCGCATTAATCTCTCTCAATATGTTCAATATTGCCAGTACCCTGTCAATGAGAATTGAGTGTTGTGTTGTTCACTTCTTTTAACTCTGATATTACTTATATGTTACTTTGATGCATACCAAAGAACACTGGGAAAATATAGGGTGGTGTTTAACTTACACGTGTAGCCGAAAATAGCTGTCATTTCATGGCTGTTTACATGGCTAGTTACTTTTAAAACTGGAAGAAAATTCGGGCTTATTATCTCCTATATGAAAGTAACTGTATAAATAAATAAATATCCAACATTTTCTTGTAATCGTCTTTACAGTATATGCTGTCTGCAGCAGATTTCCTCCTTTGTGCTCACCAATGCAGATGGGTTCTCCAGGGAGGTATCTGTTTTAATGGCATTAACTGAAAGTGATCAGCTTCACAATGTACAGTAAGGATAATTCAAATCATTCCTGCCATGCCTCCCAGGACTTTACCATCAGTCCAGGGTGACGAGCAGGAAAGGGATTGCTGCTTCCCGTCAGAGCCGAGCAGAGCGCAGTTCCGGGAAGAGCAGGGAGAGACAGAGCAGGGAGGGAGAGGATGAGAGTGCAAGTGTATGTGTATGTGTGTGTGTGTGTGTGTGTGCGTGTGTGTGTGTGTGTATGTGTAAGAGAGAAGAGGGAGGAGGGTAGGATGTAGGGATGTACAATAAAGGAAGTTAAAAGGAAAGGCTTGAGGAAGAAAATAGCAGGAGACAGGGCAATAATAGAGCGCATATGAGGACAAAGGAGGAGACTCAGCAGGAGATGGAGGAGGTGAAGCGAGAGCTAAGATGGATAGAACGAGAGATGATGCGAGGAGGAGGGGGGAAAGGAGGTTGGGGGTAGGTATGGAGAAGGGAATGAAAACACGTGTTAGCCACCACTCCACACAGCTACCTGTGATCTCTATTCCCTTAAAGGAGTGATGCCATGCATGAAGATGAGTCAGTGGCATAAGATCACACCACCAGCAAAAGCAGCATCTGCAGTGGCAGCAGCAGCAGTTGACGGCAAAACCCCACAGGTCTCAGACCAGCCTGGATAGAAGCAGCCTTAGTGAGTCAATATGGGGTAGAATGACATCACCACAGGCCTGAAATCAGCCTCTACCTACAGTAGCAGATCTGACATGAGTCAGCAGCCCCATGGTGACCTCATTGCCGTAGAGCTGAGATCAGACTCAGGTTAATCTGCGTCCCCTGCAAACCTACTTCTCATCCTCTTACCTTAACCTAATCCATTTAGCTTTGAACGAAACACAATGACCTCACTGTCACTACAGTCATTGCAGCCAGTTAACCTGGGAAATGGAGAGAAATGTTAATCTGATTCCGGAATATTCTTTACCTATCAAGCCAGTTGGGTTTATAATTGAAATATCATATCAATAGTCCTTTTGAACTGCCTCCACTGAAATAAAAGACTGTTCCAAAGAGTTGTTGTCTGAGGTTTGGCCTGTTTACTTTATTGGGTTGGTATGGATTTCAAAAAAAGAATACATGCCTTAACCGTCAACTTGAAAACAAACTAACCAACCCTTTGTTTTATTTTATGGATCTGATGTCAGTTCGAGTTGGAGTTTCGGGTGATTTTTTCTGGGTATGCATATTTCATGCAGGTACTCAACAAGGTATTTCAGGTATTTTATGAGAGCTTGACAGAGACCTTTCTCAACACCTCATGCCATATCAAGCATCTGTCTACTTTAGAGTCCAAAGTTGAATGATGGAGTAAATGATGTGTGCTGCGATCACATTTTTTCATTATGCCACAGCTACCAAAACATTTTGAAGATCCATTGTCACTTTTAAGAATCAAGACATGTCATAACATTAAATTCCATCAGAGTTTTAGAAGGCTGTGTTTTGAAAATGTGCTTACCCAGGCAGAGGGATATTATCCCACAGTCCTCACAGACTCAAAGATGTCCTGTTGAGCACATCCACTTACTCCATCAGTGAAGGGCAGTTTCGAGCCATGAAATCACCACAGATGATTGACTACATGTATATCAGTCTCAACTCCGATGGCAAACTTTAACGACTATCGGCGAGAATGAAAGGGTGCACTGCCGCTTAAAGCAGGTCCCATCGTCACGCATACACAGTAATAATCATAAATCCTCTCCTTCATGCACTTGTGTCCTTACTGTCTGTGTCCTTGAGCCTAGCCGTGGAATACTGACGACTACTTAGGAGTGCTTTGACCTTGGCATGGCCACCATTTACAAAGACATTAATAACATCCCTCTGGATCCATAGACATCCATAAAGGACCAACAGACAGGGGGAAATTCAATTACCTCTGCCCCAGGACCGGGGCAGTGGAGGGGCCAGAGAGGGCATGGGGACTCTTGAGTGGAGTGCTGATGCATGGTGCCAAGCTGCCAAGATGAGTGCCTAGTGCACCACTCATCCGGTGCCCATAATGAACAGATGAGACACTATAGTGCCCACCACTTTCTGTTTCAGGGCAAGCTCCAGAGTGCAGGGCATTGCTTTGTTTGGGTTCTGCACATTTATCTGTGTCGTATATCTTCTACATCTCTAGTTCAAACTCCATATCTCTATATAAGATGAACAGAACAGGCTTGGGACATTTAGCATATGGGAATTGAAAAACAAAACAGCTTGTGAAATTAAACAGAAAAGGTACTTTATCACTGTTACTGCCAATGCAATTACAGCTTCCAGAAAGCACAGGATACTTCTATGTAAGTTTAAGTGAAATTTATAGTATGCACTATGATTCATCCTTTGGGCTCAGAGATTATCTTGCAGTGTTTATGATAACACTAGTAATTTTTTAAAAAATCCAATGAAATTAATAATTAAATTGATCTCTCGTTTTCCAAACAAACATCCTACTGTTACTGTGGACACATCATGCCTTGAACTGCTGCCCGAAGCCCACTTCGGTGCTGTGAGAGCTGTATTAGATTTCCCTGAGAGCAGTTCACCTTATGTAAAGAAATGAGGGCAGATAAATGTGTAATTTGTCATCCCCTCACTGGTAGGGATCAGCCGGATGCCCACTGAAAAAAGACTGAGCGCATACAGGAGTGGAGGGGGAGAAGTGTGTGTGTGAGTGAGGGAAAGAGGGAGAAAGAGAGTGAGGGAGTTTTGGCCTGCTTCTTCTGGAGATGCCCTGATTTTGTCTTGATTCCCCACAGGCCTTGGATAACACTCTACATTATTGATGTTTGGAAATAGGAGAAGCCTTTTTTGGTAAGGCACACTATCTGCCTGCGTAATTAGTCATTATGTGCTGCACTGCATCTTTTGTTACCCCTTGACTAACCAGGCAAAATGCACACTGCTGAGCAGAAAACGACTGTCCCTCTGATGAATCTATAGACAGTTTTAGTGATGTCAAGAAAAAAATGCTTTAATATTCTGGTTTATTTCCAGTCTACTTCTACTACATTGAAAGCATATCAGGAAAGACTCTGAAGCTGAATAAAGAAAATGACAACAACATTGGACATTCTCACCAATCCATGTGAAACTACTTGCAAACCAAAAAAAATAGAATCAGCAGTGATCATTTTTGAGTGTTACATTGACTTCTTGTTGAAGCTTGAAGACGTTTCACTTTTCATAAGTTCATAAAGTTTCATAATTTCTAAATTAGAGATGGGAGTGTCAGGAGATATATGTCTGGACTGTGGGTGTAATTGTGAACTGTAGACCACAGACCTCCCCATGTATAGTGAGTCACATCTTTACCATAAACATGGTCAACATGTCAGATTGGGGTATTATTTACAGCTCCATACAAGAAATCTATTCGCTGAACACTTTGACTACCATGACCTGGATGAATGAAAATCTTCTCTATCAAGACATCTCAGATCCTGCAAGTGTAATGATGACAGAATCTGCACTAGAGAGTCTGCCTTTTACCCGTAACAAGCCATTTTTAACCATCAAGGTGAACATATAACTGTCAATTGTATTATTACAGTTAATCTCAAAAAAAGAGGAAGAAATCCAATGCACCTTAATCAGATCTAATCTGATTTACTTAGGAGTGCAAAGAGTATAACAGTCCTATAGAGTATTTCACTGTGTGCCATTACATTAATGATTATGTCCAGTGCAACTCCCAAGTTCATAGTTTTCACTCTAGGCATAAGTTTTCAGTAATTTTCCCACTGAAAAAAAAAACGCTTTTGAGCATGTTAGTACAGTATGGAAAGTATGCCTGGATCCTTGGACTCTTGTGTATAGTTTTGATCTCCTACAAAGCAGGAGAGTGTCGTAATTCAGAGAGCGACCATTAAGTCGCTCAACGATGTGTGTAATTAAATGCTGGAGACTGTTTTTGTTTTTGTCACTTTTTCCAAACATAGGACAGTCAAGCACTCACACCAGAAAGGGCACCGAGGCATAGACCTGTTTCTTTACCAGCCTGATCTCATTCCTAAATCACTTGTGAAATTATTTACGAGCCCTCTTAATAACACGCTGTCCATTAAAGTGTTCACTGAAGCAGAATATTAGGGCACTGTGTATATTGGCTGGGACTAGTAAAGCCTGAAGGAGGAAAAAAAAGGACTCCCAGTAAATAAGTATGTCTCCTTAATTACTAATGTAAAAAGATGCTTTATTATATGCCCAATGAGAGCACAGTATTAGCATAACAAAGTATGAACAGCACAAGCCCACAATGACACAAACCGCCATCCCAGCTGAACATGAATGTGCAAAGTAAGTAATTTAAAAAGATGTAAATATTTCTGTGGCTCTCTCTTTGAGATTTCACTTACAGTAAGAACAGCTCAGTCATAAACATGTGTGGGTGAGGCTTACAGAAAGTCTGAGCCAGAAATCACCCCGGGTGCTACAGTCGTGATTGACTATAAAATAGCACCCTCAGCTTGATAACAGTAAAACTACTCCATGTGTCCCAACGATTGATACCGTGACACCCAAGCTTAGCTTCTATCTATCTTTGTGTATACTGTATGTAGGCATGTGGCATTTTCAGCTGCAACTGTAGGAACTGTAATCTGTCCTTGATTAAGGCCCTGATGATGTCCTGATTTAAAAATCAGTTGTAATTTGTTACCGGTAATGCCTCATAGCAAAACAAGTTTATGTCGTGTGTGTGTGTGTGTGTGTGTTTATAGTCCATTAAAAAGACTGCCATTACTGACATTGCTGCCATCGCTGCCATTGTATCACCCCTATCTGCCACTTTATGAGCTTTTTGCATGAATGTAGGCCTGATGACTGAGCCATCTTCCCTGAATAGTACCTGTCGACCCTTTCATTCTCATGTTGCAAACACTGCTGTCTGCTGATGCATTTACCTGCTTATGACAATAGTGTGCCGATTTACCGCATTAGCTGCAGGTGCCGTGAGTGAGACAGAAACCGCAGTTTCACCCAGCCAACCCCCAATCCCACACCCCTGAAACTGAGGGGTTTCCACCAGGGGCGCCTGTTGCACCCCCTCGGGGCTTCGCAAGGACCCCCTGACATTCAGCAAGCAGAAGTCACAGAGAGACGTGTGATTCCCCTCCACTGGTGCGCTGACGCCTCCGGCGAGGTTGACACTGGAGACCACAGGGGCAGAGGCGGGGAGAGACGAGCCTTCCGCTGCCACAGACACCACAGGCCAAAGGACTCTGACGCTGGCTGACGGTGTGAGGCAGTTCAGCTGAGCTGTAATTAAACTCTATTCCAGGCAAAAAGTCAGGCATAAAGAGAATTTTTGTTTGTTTTTTAATGAGCCATTCAGAGTACCCCCACCTGAGGCATCCTGACATGCAGTAGCACTGGAGTTTCTCTGGGGCAGACAAAGTCTCTACAGAGAATGATACAAAATGCACACAACATCATCAACTCAAGAATACCAGCCCTGAACATCTTCACTCCTTGTTATCTGCAGAGGTCACATAGCATAATCAAGGCCCTTTCCCATCATTAGTTTGAAATTTTGCTACATTCTGTTATTCTTATTATTTTATTTGTGCGCATATCAACTGCACTGTAATCTTGTTGAATATATATGTGTAATGACAATGAGCAATGAGCTTTATCTCTGTTTCTTATATTTTAATACATTTTGTTTGGTACCCGGTATACATACTACACTGTCAGAAGTATGTTTGTACTTGTCAAGATAAATTAAACATATAAAATATGTAAATATGTAAAGTGTTTGACAATTTATTGTAAACAAATGATTGAGGTTTACATCCTTTGACATAGCATATAATTACTGTGTGGTGGTGTGGTGATATGTGGTGGCAGCCACTACTGTACCCTGAGCTATGGGATACCCCCACCAGCCCACACCCCTTAACCTACCATCAAATGACTGACATTCCTTACAGGTTTCCCAGCTCTGACTCACTGAAAGCCCCCCACAGGCCCCTTGTCCTTTATACCAATGTGTGTGTGTGTGTGTGTGTGTCTGTCTGTCTGGCTGTTTGTGTGTATGTGGAGGAGGGGCAGGGGGGTTGGTGGGGGTGTTGCCTGGGTAATTACAGACAGGGACAGCTGCAGTGGCCTTGGAGCCCCCCTCTCCTCCCATCACTGACGCAACACCCCACCCCCACCACTTTTCTCTGAGCTCCTGTTTCTGGGAAACAGGATTTGGCAGCAGGGGAAGCTTCCAGACAGTCACATGATCCTGCTGCCAAGCCGCGTTGAGCCGAGCACGACATAGTGTAGCGTAGGGATCTCCCGATGGTCACATGATCAGTGTGCTGATTCATGGTCTTGTCGTCCCTGCGCTTGCCTCCTTAGGGGAAATGGGGGGAGAGAGGTGGAGTGGGGAAATGAACTGAGCTACCCAATTGAATCAATCGGATAAATCTAAAGGGCAAACAACTGTGCTACATACAGTAACTCTCACACAATACTAATATGAATTAAATACTGCAATGTCATTTTATTATTAATTAATTATTATATATTACAGTTTTCCTATACTTCTGAAATATATCTACCAAATAATTGCACCCTAATTCAGTATTTTCACATACACACACATACACAAACACACACACACACACACACCAGACTCTGTGAATTGTGCTGTTGGACAGCCTTGGCTTCTTCATTAAATAATTCAGATGCTCGTTAGCTGGCCTCCATGCAAAGCTGTTCCTGTGATTGCCTGAGCAGAAAGACCATGTCCTCTGAAGTAGTTCATAGAATTAGGCTCCACTTAATACGAAGAATGACATTGGGGGGTTTGTCTCCAGCCTGACTTCCCCTGCTATGCTTGGGTGACTCCTTTTGGTGGTGTGAGTTCTGGTAGCTGCTTCTCTTTCTCTCTCTCTCTCTTGTTCTGCACTTGTGATTTCCAAAGGTCATTGTTTACAGTAAGCCAGTCCCAAACTACAAGGACAGAGAGAGTCTGAGGTTCTTTCCCTTATTCCCTCACCACCAACTATCTCTTTCTCTCTCTATCTCACTCTCTCTCTATTCCCTCCCTTCCTCTAGAGGACTATTGGTGTGTGTATGTGTGTGTCTGCATACACGTAGGTTTGTCAAGAATGTTTCTGAAATGCATTTCATTCTTATTGATTTTATTCAGTTTTTTTGTGCTATTACTGTCCTTTATGTTGTATAGCACATTGAAATTCCTTTGAGTATAAAATACGCCATATAAATAAAACCACATAGCCATGCCTTGAAAAGTCTTCCTCACAGGATTAGTCCTGATGGATCACAGCTGCTTCCCCAGTGTGAATGACGGCTTCGATCAAACAAACATGACATGCATGGCAGCACATTGTTTGCGTGTGTGTGTGTGTGTGTGTGTGTGTGTGTGTGTGTGCATGAATGTGTGTGTGTGTGTGTGTGTGTGTGTGTCTGGGTGAGGGAGGGTATGGTATTTGTGTGGCTGAATGTCATTCCGCTAGCAAATGCAAGAAAAGGAAGTACGGGGTTCCCTCTGTGTATGTAAATATTCAGTGAGGAAAGGCCCAAAGGGCAGAATCAAATGGGCCAGAAGCTGCAGTCACATACTCAAAGCCTTTACTGTGCTGAAAATACACACGCACACGCACACACACACACACACACACACACAAAGTTTTTTTTCTCTCCATAATACACACACAGACACACATATAGTACACATGCACTCTCTGTCTTACACATGCACACATCACAATCAATGCCGCCACCATCAGAGACAGAGGCCTTGAGCTGTGCAGGAGGCCTGAGTCTTCATTCAACACTCTTGGGCTTTGTTTAATCTAAAAGTGAAAAGCAAAACTGCCGATGTGTGTGAACATACCTCTCACAGACACAGGGAGAGAGACAGAGAGAGAGAGAGAGAGAGAGAGAGAGGGGGGCGGGGGAGGGGGGGGGGGGGGGGGGGGGGGCGTCGGGGGGGGGAGGAGAGAGAACTGTCAGTGGTGTTAAACCAGATGGCCCAGCTGAGGTGTTACGCCATGCTGTTACTGAACTCACTCATGCAGGCAGGAATTTACCAGAGCTTAGATGTGGGAGACCCCTTCCAGACCAGCTTTACTCTGGGAGAGTCCTCACCAGGACCAGTTTACTGTAAGGATTCAGTGTTGGGGCCTTGGAGGAAAGTCCAAATGGCATGATTCACACTGAATACACAATCAGTTAGTAGTTACACACATACACAGATTCTTAGAAGACAGAAAGTAAAAGCAGAAGAAGGTCAAGGGGACAACTGTGCATGCATGTGTGATTGTGTGTGTGTTGGTATGTGGGGGCGGGGGGGGGGGGGGGTGGGTGCATGTGGCATGTGTATGACAGAGAGAAAGACAGAAAAAGGGAGAGCTAGCATTGGTTGTCTTTAACCAAGGAGCTGTGGTATGTTGATAGGCACAATGGAGCGATGCCATGAAGGTAAAAGGAGAAGCTGTCAAACTGTCTACAATAAATCCTGAGGCCAGGGCGACCTGACCAAAGAATGTACACACATGCAGGGATAGGGAAAAAAAAATCTTAAAACACACACACACACACACACGTTCATTCTCTGTTGCATGTGTAAGCAGTAACCCTATGTACACCTTATCTATCTGTTCTGCTGCTCTCATTTGAACATAACTGTACTGCTCTTAACTGTACATACTGTCCATATTGTATACTTATACTGTAGCCTATATTCTGCACTTGCTGCTCTTTGCACTACTGGTTAGATGCTAAACTGTATTTCATTGCCCTGTATTTATACATGTGTAATGACAATAAAGTTGAATCTAATCTAATCTAATCTAATCTAATGTGTATGTCCATCATTTCAATTACAACACTTGAGAAATGTTATTGGTTATAATACAACTGAAGGTCCTTACTCTTCCTACTGGACTTAAAAACGATTACTCTTTGGAAAGCCTAGACATGGTGTATCCATACTGTGTATTACTGTAAAGATAAAGACATGCAAAAGGGAATTCCTTTTCTCCCTGTTGACACTCTGTTCAGTGTTAACCCGTATTAGAGTGTTAATAGTATCAAAATGATCATACAAAGTGTGTCGGAGAAAGCAAATACTGACAGTAACTTCAAGTGCCGACTGTGACATGATTCTCCTGTGAAGATACAAGGTAGGAGTCCCCATCAACAATCAATCTAATCTGTGGGTGTTTTCTGCAGGTTGGCAGCTATGTGCCAGAGAAGTTCATAGAAAGAGAGGTTGAATGAACAGTGTGTGTGTGTGTGTGTGTGTGTGTGTGGTGTGGTTGACTGCTGTTTGTGATCATTGTGTTGTGCTGCCCAGATGGAGATAGCAGTGTTTAGGAAAAAGTCGTCTCTTATCTGATAGGGGTAGAGAGAGAGAGAAGGTGCATCCTGTCGATCTCACACCCAGCCAAGTGTAACAAATCAGGCCAAGGGGATTCTCAACACAGGGCAAACCCAGCTCACCCTGGGAGATACATCTGGGATAGAAAAAAAAAACTTTTCCCCTCTTTCTCTCTCTCCCTCTCTCCCTCCACACAGCTGTTCTTTGTTTTTCTTCAGAAGAGCCAACGCCTTGCAGCCATCATTGTGCAGCGCTGCCAAACATGTGTGAGGTTTTCATGCGTTGTTTTTTTTCTTTACTTCTCATTATTGTTTTAACTTGTCCCCACTCCCTCCTCCTCTCCCATTTTTTTCCAATGGAGAGGGTGAGAAGGCATGTGTGCGAGAGAGAGAGAGAGAGAGAGAGAGAGAGAGAGAGAGAGAGAGTGCCGCAAGCGTGTGATGAGGGAGACGTAGACTGAGAGCAAGTTTGTTCCTGTTTTGCTGTTATCAAAGAAATACTCAGTGACCAAGAATCATCCCCCTCCACACACACACACACACACACACACACACACAAACACTATTGCATATATGCAGAAGTAAACACACACACACACACACCCACACACTCTACTACCAGAGGAAGTTCCTGCAGGCTGCAGCACTCCAGCGGATTGAGGTTTTATCTCAGCTGTGTGCAGACGGACTCTATCTGCCGTACACTTCCTCAAACTGCAGCCTGCGGCCTGACCTCTGACCTCTCCCACACTGCCGGCTCTTCCCTTAATCTTCTGTTACCCCTAGAGACACCCTGGCCAGTGGGGGGAGAGGACACACACACTGACCCATGATAGCAGCTCAGTCTGGACTTGATATGACCCAGATATACTGTAGAGCTCCATTGAGCAGGTCACCAGCCTTTTGGGACAGTTCAGGTAAAGTTTCATTGTAAGTTTGTGTGGAAAATTATCTTGGACATGAAAGTGCTTGTTGCTAAACCTGTTTTTCGGCTTCTGAATTTAATTTTTTTTTCACCATATACAACAAATCAGTTACAGTATCACTTTCTGATATCAAGAGCCCTCAGTAGCTTGTTGTTGATTTCTAAAACTAGAACTTATTTTATTAGACCAGATTCAACTATGTTTTTATAAGACTTAAACAGCACAACTAATTGGTTTTAGCTTTTAGTATTTGATGGGCTGATAGCTAAGAGTGAAAAATTAAGTCATTTCTTCAGTGCCATCAATGCAGAATCCTGGCAGACGTATAGGCATAGACCTCTATGACCCAGGACACTCACATACTGAAGAGAGGAACCCCCAATCTGAGGATATCTTACTGTACACCGCAAAGTGGACAGGAACACCATTTTCTCTTTCTCAAGAACCTGTTCCGCTATCCATTAGATAAAGCTGCTGTTTATTCCTCTCCTCTTGTGTTAAGAAACACTGTGCTTTTAAGACAAGCTACGGTCTTAATGTAATTATCGTTTAGCATCTGCTCATTTGTTGCTAAATGCCCATCTGACTGGTCCTCACAGTGTGACCATTTGTGTGGCAACTTGGCTGACATTAAACACAAATTCTGCTACGTGTGCTATGTCCCCCCCCCCCCCCCCCCCCCCCCCACACACACACACACATAAAAACACATAAAAACACATACACATTCCAGTTTCCATGCTGACCATAGACCTGTCTTGCTGATCTACTGTATGTTATGCAACGGTGTTTGTTATTGACGGAGAGATTTGTTGGGATATGGAAAAGCAGTCAGTGTGATTTATGACAGCTACTGGAATGTTTGTTTTCCAAGAGAGGGGGGGCCAGTGCATCTGACCCTGGACTGACAAGCTGATAGTATGCAGGAAAATCTCTGTAGCCTGTTGTGACGACCCTCTGTGCTTCCTGGTGCCATGCAGAGGCCTATGCCTGGACACTGAGGAGCTGCGGGGGTTGTTAATTAGGATTGCCTTCACCTGGAGTGGGCGTGGGCTATATAGGCCCTGAAGATTGATTGCTGGGGGTGGGCGCAACTCACACAGACTGTCACCCACAGACATACACACAATCGCTTTCATTCTCTTCCATTTCCACTTCAACTAGTGCTTCTCAAATTTACATCAACGATCAAAATCCTATCATAACCTAGATATATGTTTTTTTTTGTTGTTCGTTTATTAATCAATAAATGTTTTGATATTGAGCTTGGTGTTGGTGTCCATGTCATATTTGCGGCCCTATTTGAGCCGGGGTCGTAACACCAGTGCTCATTCTGTCAATACGAAGGAAACACTCAAATGTTACCCAAATGTTACCCTTTCCCCTTTAAAGGTTGGCAAGACTCCAAAGGAAAAAAAAATGTTCTTGTACAATATTTGCTCTGTCAGTAACGCATGAGTAAATCTTGTTCTGTGGTGCGGTGCTCTCTTCTGTGACCTTCTCGGAAATATACCACTTACCTGGAAATCTGTAAACAGTCATTGTTAATGGAACTCATAGGTTCAGGAACTCTGTGAACAAACGTTTGCAAATGAATTGTGGTTACCTGTTGATACATGTTCTGCAGAGTACAGGCAACGTAAAACATAGGAGCTTTCTTTTGCCTCTCCCATGGAGTCCTGCCGACATACCTGCCGTAAACCGAGATGCCCAAACAAACATAATTCTCGTAAAATATGACACAATAAGACATAATTAGACGTGCAGCACTGATTGCATTCACTAACCATGGAGGAGTGATTTAGCAGGTCTGAAGGTGTGCGCGCACCCCTGAACACCAGACCCTGCAGAAAACATCATGATTTATTTTGCTATCGTGCTCTGTATATGTGTCTAGTATTCCGAGAGGCTCCCGTGTTTGGGTATCCAGGATCTATTTTCCCATGATCTCTGACAGGTCGGGGGTGGGGTGGGGGTCAGGTCATACCCCGTCCTCCCCGTTCTACCCCTCCTTTTACCTAGAGTTAGCCCAGTGGAAGATTTTCTCGATAATGAGCCATTTACTACCCACAGCCTTTGGGAAGGAGAGGGTAATGGGGGCAAGGGGTTTTAGTTAGGGTCTACTCAGAGTGCAGTGCTCACTTTCTCTGTACCACCCACCCCCCCACACACACACACACACACATACACACACACACACACACCCCTACTGATCATTGCCTATCCCAGGCTAAACAGATGACGGAGTTCTGGGGTCTTGAAATTATCCCCAGCGCATGGATGCAAGGAGCTTAGCCCCTCCCTTGCCTTCATGGATCCTGAAAGACATTAAACAGGCCCTGACTTCTGCTTGGGGCTGCCAAGCTGTCAGTCATATTTCAAAAAAGAGAGAGAGTGTGTGTGTGTGTGTGTGTGTGTGAAGAAGAAGAAAATAGGGAACATGAGTGAGTGTGTGCCAGAGATCATGAAGTATGTCTCTGTGTGAAAGACACATTGTAAAAATGCATTGTAAGGCTATAAGCTTGAGTGAGAGGTCATATAAGTGTGGGTGCCCATGTGTGTGTGTGTGTGTGTGTGTGTGTGTGTGTGTGTGTGTGAGTTCTTTGTGTGTCCTAATCCCTCATTATGGTAGAGCCGTTAGCTGTAATTGCAGCCTTGCCCAGCCTCCAGACCCCCAGGCTGCTGTAAAGCTGTCCCGCTTCTACTAGACCAGTGCAGCAGTGTTGCGGCAGCCCCTGTGGCTTTTTGGGTGCATTTCCTGGGTTATAGAAATTGCCCTGAGCTGCAAGTAAACCAAACCCCCTTACACATACACATACACACACACACACACACACACACACACACACACAAACACACACACACACAGGTCCCCAAACATGGGGCATGGGAGATCAGTGCTTATGACCGATGCTCATCAGTTTGAGCAGCCCCCCCAACCCCGACCCCTCCCTGAACCTAAGAGGGGGTATTGGTTTCCCCTCACCAGTCCAGAGTCACGACCTTGCACTGTAGCAACCTCACAACCACTGACATTCTTGGGCAGCCAGAAGGGAAACAGGCCCGGTGACTTTAAAGAGAATCTGATCTCTATCTGCTACAGACAGAGAAACACTCACACACACACATAAACACAAAAACATACAGTACGGCACACTGACAGAACACACGCTCAGACTCAAGGTCATAAAAGCATGCTTGTGTACGTGCCGACACCCACACATGCATTCACACCTCCACATAACCTTAGCTGCACACACGCATGCGTTTTTGGGCTCTTTTAATGCACGAATGTACACAGAGTGCAAAACAAAATCGAAACCTAAAACAGTCAGTCAAACACATGTTTAAACTGCCAGCATCCTGGGAGAGGGTAGCCAAAGGTTTTCTGTTATACACTTACTTCTTAACACCAAACATGTCTCTAATTATTAACAAAAAATAGAAAGAGCCTGTTCTTCCCCTTGCTTCCTTCCACGAGCAGGTAAAACAAAACAAAGCAAAGAAAAGCCAAGAGTTTCTAAGCGGCTGAAGTTTCCAAGCGAGCGTGTCCAAGATTCCACCGCCTAGAGGGACGTGTGGCCTCATAATGTGGAGCTTTGTGCGAGCCCAACAGGGGAGTGTTCCCCTCCAGCACACAGGCAGCACTCTTGTTTTCCACAGCTTTTCCGTAGCGCTGGGAATCTTCCCTCTCTTCTCTTCTAACCCATCTCTCCTCTTTCTCTCACTCCCCCTCTCTTTTTTTTTTAAGTTTAAGGTTTATGGGCTTCAACCTCGATGAGCCACAAGACTCCCAAGACTCCGCCGTTGTGCAAGTCTGTGCGCATCCACCTGAGGCCATGTCAGCTTTCTCTCTGTCTCTCTCTCTCTCACTGTTTGTGTGTAGGTGTGTGTGTGAGGTTGTCCCCTCCAGGGCTTTTGCAGCCTGAGCGGCTAAATCCTGAGCAGAGGTCATGCACCTCATTTGTGAGACATCCTACTGGCAAATTGTGCCCCAAGCTCCTGGGTGTGTGGCTATTTCTCTTCTCTTTTTTCTTCTCTTTCTTCTTCTCCACCATTCCAATTTTTTACTTTCTTCTTTGCACTAATGCTGACCATACAAAACAAGACTTTCAAATGTCGACCGCAGTGTGTTTTGTTGTTGTTTGCCAATTACCAGCCAATGTAAACATCATGAAACAAGACATCTGGATACGCTTGAGCGCTCACCACACTTTCTTGGTTTTGCATGAAAAAGATCATGACATGCACAGACAATAGGACTTGTAATCCACCGCAGGCACATAGAAGGGTCAGCCTATTATCCGGGGCACAATTAGGGTTCGGACTGACACATGACAGGTGAAACACGCCCTGGAGGCTTAACCAGACAACGTCACACAAACATGGCCAAACTATCAGAAAGTCGATCACACTTGTACTCCTGAATGGTCCTCAACTCACTCCACGGTCCATGCCACTGCCTCCCTGCTGAGGGTCACCCTTGCCTTCCAATGCCTGATCCTGCATCTCTGGCTTCCTGGGCGGGCTGCCCTTAGGCTCCACAGACGACCCTGACATGATTGATAGAGCCTCCAGCTGGCCCCTGGCTTGACTGCACCTAATGACATGGGACTATATCCTGGGATTATAATGGGACTCCTATATTACTTTATTTATACCACAATTTTCTTATAATGTGTACCTAATAGAATAATAGTGGACTACACACCATCTGAGAGACTGAAAACCTGCCCTAGGCAGTCGGGCTAGCCCCTTGAGCCGTCGGAACTGCCCAAGGTTTCTTCCTTTACCATAACAATTAAAAACAAAAAACGCTGATAGGGAGTTTTTCCTTCTTTGTGTTAAGCGCTTTGAGACATGCCTTTTGCAAAAATGCGCTATATAAATAAAATTGAATTGAATTGAATTGTACGGTCAGCCACTGGACAGAGACACTGGAGACACTGGAGAGCTAATGATGCTCGACTTTGTGTCAGATACGCATATCATACACTGGACGTGGTCAAGCATGTGATTGGGAAGGGGGAGCATGGGTGTTACAGGCTGGAAACATCTGGGATGGATTAAAGACTTGTGTGTCATATCAGCAGTGTTTGACCAGCCTATGTATATATATGTGTGTGTGTGTGTGTGTGTGTGTTTGCATGGAACATCATGGAATGTAATGTCATGGAAATGGCAAAGTGTAGGGATTGACACCGTCATAAAGCAGAATTTGTGCATAAATGTATATGTGTGCAT
>JAGFZM010000205.1:673229-686285 GCA_017657215.1 Limnothrissa miodon
TGTGTGTGTGTGTGTGTGTGTGTGTGTGTGTGTGCTGACTGAGTGTATATTTTAGTGGGTAAGTATTTGTCTGCCTTTTAACAAAACTGGTTTGTGGAAAGCCAGGGAATTTCTTTCCTTTTGGTCTGGTGAGTGGGGAATAATGTTTATGAGAGGCAGCAACAGCATGTCTCTGATTGTGTATGTGTAATGTGTGTAATATGTGGACATAGGATCTGTATAAGGGAGACATTTTTAAGCATGTAAGCATTATTAAATATTGAAGAACAAAGGAAATGTATTAATGTGGTTACTGTGTGCATATGTGTGTTTGTGTGTGTGTGAGAGAGAGAGAGAAAGAGAGAGAGAGAGAGAGAGAAAGAGAGAGAGTGTGTGTGTGCTGTAGTTTGAGCCTTAGGGGAATTCCCTTTCTATGGTTTCTTGTGAAATGACCTCTCTGGGTTATTCATTAACTTCACTGGAATCTTTCACAGCAATACTCCATCAGCTATAGTCTATACTCTTTTCTCCTCCCTCCCTCTCTCTCTCTCTCTCTCTCTCTCCCTCTCTCTCTCTCTCTCTCTGTGTGTGTGTATGACCATGAAGCATCTTTTATAATGACAAGTGTTTCAGTTTAGCCTGGGCCCGCCCATACTTCCTGTGACGCTACATTCAATTTCGCGAGCAAGTCAGTATGGCCAGGCTGCCAATTTAGAGGAATTATTATCCCAAACTTGAGGGCACCAATGAGAAACGAGCTTGAACGAGACTGAGTGGTCTGATTGGTTGTAGATTCTCCCAGTAGAATACAGAGGCATTTGATGGACGTAGGTTAAGCCCACCTCTCAGAATCTCAGTAATAACTGAGCCTGGCCAGACTAATCTCCAAAGAGCTTATCAGTCGTGTTAGCCAGGCTAGTTTCAGTTCAATAATGGTAGAGAATTCTTGAACAAATACAATCCGCTTCACAGTGTGTTTCAGAGAGTTGTTTTTTTTTTTCATTTTTTTCTTTTAATAGTGAAACTTGATCTAAGCTTATGAATTATGATGTTTGGCAACAATAGAGTTCTTTTTTTCTTTAACTTTTAACACACTTTGGATGAATACCGATAAGACCATTTTGGCAGATCAGGTCCAACAGCACCGTATGATAAATTTATAGGTGAAAGAAAACAACACAAGCTTGAATTCCTGAGCCAAATATTTGACTAGTGCTGTTCAAAAAAGCTGGTCAGTTCGAAAACACACACACACACACATATGTGCAACGACACACACATATTCACATTCTATTTCTATACTATACTCTATATTTTATAGCACTGCAAGGAAAAGCTGGAGTTAATGTGTTTGCTTGCACAGCATGCTAAATAAGGAATATATTTGCTGGAAATTCCCATTTCTTATAAAAACAACATATAGGCATAACTCTATAACTGGTCCTCGCCACAATCACAGTTAATTTAGAATCATTTCTGGCACTGATACATTTTCGAGCCTAATGCTCCCAGTGGAGTTATTAACACACAGTGTTCTAGAGAGAGAGGCTTCATCGGTGCCTGGATCCTATCTTCCCAGCTTCAGACAAAAGCGCTCAGGAAAGGTTAAGCGAGTTAATCTTTTCTCTGACCTGCGCACACGGCATGCCTGAACAAACAGTGCTCAGTAATATATGCTGTTCTTATCTAGGGAATTCTAGCCCTGGCTATCTTAAGTAAACCACTATGTCTTCTCCCAATCGAAATTTGATGTCGAAGCTCGACTTTGCTTGGTTAGACATTGTTTGCTTGGGACCAAAAAAAAAACAGTATTCATGGTGCCAAGCGAGAGAACAGAGACATCACACGGGTTTCTGGCAGGCCAACGGAAAGCTGGCAAGGGAGCAGATGACCGAAAGACATGCTTTTATAGAGAAGGCAAACAAAGGTGGTCCGGGTGAAAAACTCGCCAGACTGAGAACAAAGTAGGGGAAGAAAAATTGCATTGTTTTTTTTTCCTTTAGTCCCCTAGGAAGGTGGTGGGGGAGATACACAGTGAGGATGGACAAACCAGCATTCCAGTACACAAAATAAGACACAGTTAAGCCATACGTAAGGCTGTGGTCTGAACACTGTACCTACGTGGTTCCCTTCACGCAAATCTGGTTTTGACCTGGTCCATGATATGGCACTGATCCGGACCAGCTCTGGTCTGCTGTTTTTGCCGTACTTTTCCCATGACCGGAGAGCGATGACAGCCTTGCGGAGAGCCGACGCGAAAGTCAACTGGACAGTCAGCATTAGGTTCTGGCTCATGTAGAAATTTCTGTCACATCTAATGGAGCATATTAAGAGCAACTGCCTTGATGATAAGGAAAAGCTTAAACATCATGCACCCACACACAGTACAGTACAGAGCAACAGAGAGAAGGGAGGGAGAAATTTGCAAATGTGTGCACATGCATGTGTGTGTGTGTGTATGTGTGTCTATCTGTGTTGCTGGATGTGCTTGTGTACATCTGTGAAAGAATATGACACAGACAGTGAAGTTACAGTGAGAGCCGGAGAGAGATGGGATGAGAGAGAAAGAAAGAAAGAGAGAGAGAGAGGGAGGGAAAGGAAGCACGTGTCATGCTGTCAGTGTAAATTCAAACACTCAAGCCACTAAGCCTTTTGAGCTAGAAACACACAAGGGCTTTTTACTGGGTCTAGTCTGTCATTACCAGGAAAGTCCAAGGTTGAGCTGCACTCTATTAGAGGGCAGAGAAAAGGTGCGGAGGCCACAGTACCATTTTGCAGGGGGAATGCCCACGACGAGCTCTAAATCTGTGTCCACGTTATATATTAGCCGAGCCACAAAGTGGCCATCCTTCACCTGGGCTGATAGTTGAACCCTCACGAAGGCACTCTTTGTTACAGATGGATCAAGGAAAGGATCACAAAGGGCTGGCTAGATAAACACACCCATACTAAACACACACAAAGACACACACACACACACACACACACACACACACACACACACAAATGAACGTACAAAAACATCCCTCACGAGTGTGTGTGCAATTTGTGCATGTGGATGTGTTTTTTTATTACTGTAATACAGAAAAAACTGATTAACATTGCACAAACAGGATAAAACATATAAAACGCAGGGCAATATTCTAGAAATATCTTCTGGGATTTCAAGCTCACTCTGCTGCCTTCAGTCATAAACAGATCTAATTGATTGGCCTGCTGGCGAAGGAAAAGCTAATTTCATTAAGCGGAAAGATGGATTATGAAAGACAGAGAGAGGGAGGGAGTGAGAGAGGAGGAGGGGAGGGGAGTTGGAAAGCTCGCCAGTAAAAGGTCTGGGGTGACAGCAGGCTGTGAGTGTGTGTGTGTGTGTGTGTGTGTGTGTGTTTTGTGTGTGAGAGAGAAAAAGGCAGAGAAAGAACAAGAGAGGAAAAGATAAAGGGCGTGTGTGTCTTGGACGACATTAAGGAGTGTTTGGAAGCGGTACAGATTTTAGGGAATTTGTGAGGTGAGCTCAAGTCAACACATAACACACTGCTCAACATAAAAGACACCTGCTTGCTCCGACAGGCCAGACTTCTTCTGCAGCTTCTCCAACTCTTTCCACCAGACCCAGAAACATAAAACCCTCTTTTCCTCCCTCTGTTTTCCCCTTCTTCTTGCCCTCCTAGTCCCCCTCTAGCTCTCTTGCACTTTTTTCGTTCTCAGAATATTGTTCTCAATTCACAGAGTGAAACAAGCCTCTTTCAGCATGGCAAGGGCTGTGCATTTGTGTTTTGTTTGAGCCGTCTCCTAGCAACGGGGCTGTTTTTGCTTACAGCGGGCTGGCCTGCGGGTGCGTTCCCAACACTTGGAGCAGAGCGGTGCTGCCCAACACATCTGCTGCAGAGCACACAAAGCTCCAACCACCCCCACCCATACTTACTGCCTCCCCAGCAGCCTTTAAAGAGAGAGAAGTGGGGGTGTGGGTAAATGTGTGTGTGTGTGTGTATATATATATGTGTATGTGCGTGTGTGTGTATATTAGCTGACAAGAATGTGTATGTGTGTGTGCATGTGTATGCATGAGAGTATATATGCATGTGTGTATGTGCAAGTGTGCATGCAAATGTGTGTGTGTGTGTGTGTGTGACCCACAGGGCATGCTCGCAAGAGAGGAAGGGAGGGGTTAAAAAGTGCATCTGCAATTGTGTGCACGTGTGGGAAATGTGACTCCAAATCATTACTTTTTCTCCAAACAAAAAGCAAAGAATGGGAGAGGAGAGAGATATAAAAAATGGGCGTTCCGAATTTTATAGGTGCAGTAAAACATTGCAGTGTTTCACTTTTATGGTCCAGGTTCCTCTGCTCCGGGTTCCATGGAGCCTACTGGGGCTCTGGCTAGATCAGGTCAGAACCAGACAGGGATGGGATTGGTTGTGCCAGGCCAGGCTGGGTCACACTCCTATTAAGGATCCCTGGACCCCTCACAATGAGAAGCTGAGCCATATATACTTTCACTATTTATAGGGGCCTGTTTTTGACACCTAAAGCAATTTCTTATCCATGCTTTTCTGTAGCCTGTCTTCTTTTTCTCTCTTCTCTTTTGTTCTTTCTTCACATCATCTTCTCTTCTCTCTTCCCATCTCCTTCTTACTTCTATTGTGCTGCACTGGCAATCCCTTCCTAGAAAGCCTAATTATGTGAGAATGCAGCTGTGCAAAGTTTCTCAAATTAAACCACCAACCACAACAGAAAACAAAGCACCAACACTGAGACTCAATCATCAGTCCAGGAGTGCGCACACACACAGACACACACACACACCAGCGCACATACACCAAACAAAACAACATCCGTGCACCACATGGCTCCAGCGTCTCTCCCTCCAGCTCCGCCACTCCATCTCCACCCTAACAGATGGGTTAAAATGACTCTCTCACCCTTTGCCTCCCCACCCCACATCCCCTCCTATCCCGCAACCACCACCGCCCCTGCCTCCCCTGTGCACTTTCTCTATGGCGACGCCAGGCCAGGGGCCACTCGTAAGCCTTGCCTGAGTGGGTGGGTGTGTCTCTCCCTCTCCTTTTCTCTCTCTTTCTTTCTCTCCCTGGCCCTCGCTTGCTCCCTCTCTTTCTTTCTTTCCTTCTCTCTCCCTCTCCCTCTGGTAAGATTTACAGCTGTCCTCTGGCTAATGCATCTGGCAGTGTGCTCTGTCAGAGTAATCCACACAGATAAAGCATCATGGGGCTCACAGGAGGCCATACCACTCCCTCCAGGGAGTAGGGATGGGTAGATGGAGGATAGAATGGTGATGGGGGGAGGGGGGGGGGGCAGCAAGGACACAGTTTGGGGGATGGATGGGGCTGAGGTGGGGTTGGGTGTGCGGTGTGTAGAATTCGAGGCTGAGGAGTCACAGCTTTGTAGGCTAATTGGCAACCAGTAGCATAGGATGACTGGCTCGTTCTCTCCCTCGTTGGTTGGGTGCACGAGGCTCAGAGAACGTCTGAGTCATCAGAGCTCGGTGCCAAGCAGCCAGTTCTGTCCATCAGTCTGCTGGAGCTTGTCTGGGTGACTCCCTACTAAGACTCCTATGGAGAGGCATACCAGCAGTCAGTGATCACTTAGCTTAGCTCATGACCTTAGGCTGGCTGGCTGGAGGCTTTCGGGGGGTGAAGGTGGCATGCGCGCCATGTGCACAAAGCTCGAACAGACAAATAAACTCATGCAATCTTACACACAAATAACACAAACACACACACACACACACACTCAACTGAATGCTCTTCTCTCCAGACAGATAATGCCCTCCAGTCCAACCTTCTACTTCCAGACTGACCCAATATCTCTCCAGGATCACTCCCAGGGACATCTGCAATCCCTGGGCTTAGCACTGTGAACAGCCGCAGGCCCAAACCAAGTGGCTCATCCCTTCTCACACTCTTACTGAAACGAAGGCTCACAGGGACACTCAAAGGGCCAAGTGCTACAGAGAGACAAGCAGACTGAAGAATACTGAAGAGGAAGAGGTGGAGGAACAGTAAGAAGAGAGGACTCAGGAAAAGTGAAACAGAATATTTGTTTAGCTAGCAAGAGAGGCTAACTAGACCAAACCATTCTTGCAATGACTTACAGATTCATGATACGTCTTCTTTATCATTCTCACAACTGTTTTGAAAAGGTTGACTTGTTCCCACCACTGCGTCCGTGCTGATGGACTGGACTAGTTTGAAAGAGCACAGAGACCCGAGAGAGAGGACTGGGGCTGTGGGGGGGGTCACTTGCATGAACTCAGGCTGGGCTGAAGAGACAGTCTGGCCCGGGAGCAGAGAGAGCAGCTTGTCAGTGGGTCAGGCTTTTAATGGCCCTTCTGAAGTGTCCATAATTTCTTGTGGCTTATCCGTAGCAGCAGTGTACAGTATTCACGCCCCCTGGTCTGATTGTAAATCTGAAGCTGCGGTCGAGCTGCTGCACCATTAGCTCTCTTTCTCGGTTTTTGTCTGAAGTGGACATCCTGGAGATGATCATCAGTCTCCGGGTTTCCCAGAGATTTAGCTGTTTGTTCTGCCCCCAAGCCACAGGCAGACTCACGGAGGCTCTTTGTCTTCCCTCCAGCAGATCTGTCTTCACTCTCTCTCTCTCTTCTTCGAGGGGTCTTGCTTACTCTGACTCTCCCTCTCTTGATCAAGCTCTGTTTATCTCTTTACTTTTTCTGAGCTCTCTCTTCCCCTCTTCTATCGTGTTTCTTTCCCTTCTCTGGTCTCTCTTTTTCTCTTTCTCTTCCTCTTTCTCCTTCTCTCTTAAGGTTGTGCTCATACGTTCTCTTATTTTGGATTGTTGAACCAGGCCCCATGAACTCACACACCTCCCTCCCTTCCTCCCTTTCTCCTCCTCATCCAGAACCAACACCCAGAACAACGGGTCAAGGGGAGGGTTTGTGCAACTTTGGCTGAGATCCTTCACCACCACCCCACACAGAACTGATGTTAATTAAGAGCAGAAAGACCAATTACCCTGTTTCAAAGGGGAAAGAAAACAGGCGCAAGATGCATCGCTCCCCTCGAATGACAAGTCTCCCCTTTTTCCACTCGCCAAGTGCAAGCATGAACCTCTTTGCTCTACATGTGCATGTGTGTTTGTGTGTGTGTGTGTGTGTGTGTATGTCTCCATGTGTGCACCCCAAAAAAATGGGATGACTGTGTGCATCTGTGTTTTTCAGGAGTCCAACTGTGGCCTAAACTGACAGATAAGGGGGGCAGCTGTGTAGGTCAGCCGGCCCGTCACAGAGTGCCAATGAGGCGCCGTACCTGAGACCTACATCAGGGATAAACAGAAACATGTGTGTGCCGATAACCAACGATGTGTGGAGGATGGGGGTATGGAAAGGATTGTGGGTAAAAATGTGCTCGTTTTCCCCTCATCCACCCTTGACCTCATGCCACACACACGAACACACACATACACACACACATATATATTTTCACACACACCACTTGCATTCTTAGACAGGGGGTCTTACAATGGCACAGACAGTTGGTGTTTTGCTATGGCTCCACACGGTGGTTTATGGTTACCACACAAACAGTCATCACCCTCCGGCCACTGCCCTTTGACCTCCGTTACATTCACAGGAGAGAGGGAGTGGGGGATGAAGGAGAACGGGGTGGAAGGGGAGGGTGGGGTGGTTGAGGACTCTAAAGCGACCGCTAACCTGATAATGTGAATCCCAGTCTGCTCACCACTGAATGCCCAGGGCCAGCGGAGCTGAAGTAATCTAATATTGCTCAGGCCACGACGATCACAGCAACCTGCATCCACCTGATACCCTGACGGCCTGCAGTGCCAATGCCTTCACAGACTCTTTTACAGCTTAATCCTCCCAACCTCAACGCTGCCCATCCCCCTTAGACCCTGTGTCCATAGATTAGAGAAAGACAAGGAAGAGGGGAGAAGAGTAGAGGTGAGAGAGAAGATAGAAGATAATGAAAGAGAGAGAAGAAAAAGAAAGAGAAGAAACAGAGGAGGGAAGAGAAAGAAGTACACATTTTCAAACTCATAATTATAATATATCACTCAAAATATCGGAGCAGCACCAACCCCTACCCCACTCACATCCACCCCCCATCCTCTCCCGCCCCCCCTCTCCTCAAGGGCAGATCCACATCACGCTGTACTGAAGCTGAGTGTCTTGGCTGCCTGCACGTACATCCCAATAAATCAATACACTTAATGGAGGCAAACATTTCTATGGGCTGCCGTGGTAATTTGTATGAAATCCACCCTTTTGTAAACCATCACTCTCTCTCTCCCTTTCTTTCTTGCATTCTGTCTATCATCAATCGCTTTCACTCTCTCTCACTCTCTCTCTTTCTTTCTATCTTTCTCATTCCGTCTCTCTTGTTTTGCCCTCTCGCCCTTCTTCACTTAATATGTCTTTTATTCTCTATCTCACTCTTTCTCTTTCTCCATCTCTCTCTCTTTCCAATAAAGGGAGTGGCCCTTCAGGCTGATCTGAACAAGGGCCCTGACCCTATGACAGGGAGTGAATAGCAGAACAGCATGAGTCTTACAGGAAAGAAAGTGTGCGTTTTTGCCATGGGGTTTTCAGGGCGAGGCGTTGCTGAGAACTCACGCTGGCTTCGCAGGGCCTAATTTAATTCCCAGAGTGGGCTTGTGACTTAAAGACTTTCAAAGGAAGGCTTCTTTCACGGCACACAAGTTAGTATGTGGGCTAGTGTGTCGCCTATTCCTGGATAGGCCACACACACGTGTATTCAAGATAAACAGCAATGCCTTTGTCAGAAAGCTAAAAATTTCACAGTAGCTATGACATGCAAAAATGAATGAAAATGTGTTTATGTGTGTGTAGATGCTCCAGACCAAAATAATTTGGCTTGGCATTTTAGAGTTTGTGTTTGTGTATGTGTGTGCTGTGTGAGATGTGAATCTATTCTGTGCAGCACACACAGCAGTACCTGTCATGACACACACACACATATCCCCATCTCTCTCACACACACACACACACATGCCCACACACTGCAATTACACCACGGCATGCTGACAGAAGGAGGACTCGATTATGATGGGTTGCGTCAAATGCTTGACACGTTGAATTTTTGTGGCGATGCAAAAGCTGCTAATATGAAGTTCTGAGTTGTTTGTCCTCACAGGCATGTGTTGGACTAATCTCCCACAATGCACTTTGCTCGCTCATAATTCCCTCTTGTCACGTCAGGCCACAGTAGCACTGACTTCTCAGTCCTCTTGTCACCATAGGATTACATAGGTGTGTGTGTGTGTGTGTGTGTCTGCGAGAGACATTTGTAAAGTGTGTGTGTGTGTGTTAGAGTGGAGGGGGGTCCAAATGCAGCTGCCCCTCTGAAAACAGCACGTATTCTCCTCCCCTCAACTCTTTGCCACACACACACACACCTAAGGGCCTCTGTCACCACCCATGGGTGTCATGTGGCCGAAAAGAAAACGAACAAGGCCACAGCCAGCAAAACAACCTGGCTGCCCCAAGGAATCGACTACAGAGCCCCTCGCTCTCGTGCACATCCAAAGCAACGGACCAAATCAGGCTACTCTGTCCATAACAAGGCCAAACTCTGTCAACAAAGCCCTGGCCTGTGACCTAAAAAGACAGAGAAGAATGTCAGCAGCTGTTACTGGAGAGGAGGTTTGGTTACTTAAGCCAGAGGGTCAAAGCCTAAGTAGCACTGATGTGAAGGCTGTGGCAATGAGGACGATCCACACAACTCACCTGCCACCTAGGATTTGGACGTGGCATGTTTTGGCAAAGGCTCTTAGTCGGACACACAAAAGAAACCTTTCAGCCTTGGGGTGCGTTGGGGGGGTCAAATTAAGTGATGAAATATAGACCTGGGTGTCCCGTCAGGATTCCCGTTACACACATCGATTTTACCCAACACTTGGACGGGTTACAATAGAAAAGTGAGTGAATTAACGACAACTATGCAATGAAATACTAGTGCTAGAGAGTACCCTGCTTTGAGTGTCTGTGTGATGAAGATAACACAAATATGTAACGCCTTATGCAAGGATCTCAATGTGTGTATGAGTGTATGTGTGTGTGTGTGTGTGTGTGTGTGTGTGTGTGTGTTTGCGTAATTATGTCTGTAATATACCCAATGTGCCACATGGTCCTAGCTGACAAGTAAAGGTGCTCTGGGATAAATGTCTCGACATCATAATGCCTGGCAGAACTGTATGCATGTATAAGCTGCTGAGAGCAGTCAGTGCCTGTGTGTTTGTGTTTGTTTGTGTGTGTGTGTGTGTCTGTGTGTGTCTGTGTGTGCGGCTGTCAAACCATGAAGGTCAATGAGTTGGAGTGTGTGTGTGGGTATGTGTCAAACCATGTGTGTGAGTGGGTGTATGCTAGTGTGGCTATGTGTTCAAGAATATTCATGTGTGTGTTCGTTCACACACACACACACACACACACACACACACACACACTAATAACCAACCCCATCTCTTTCAATAGAACTTTCCAGACTGAGCGAGCGTGTTCACACTGTGTGCCACGACTCTGACATTATAACATCAAGAGGAAAATTGCATCATATGAGTGCCACATTGTTTCGCACCATCCTGGTGCATTTGGCAGCACCGTCAGTGTTATTGTTTGAACCCATGGTGTCAATGGCGACCACGTTCAGGGACATGAGCACCCAGTGCCATCCGAGCCGCTCTTTAATTACCGATGGATGGGGTTTCCGTTTGGCTGGGCCGTGTGAAGGTGAACCCTGGCCAGAGCCAAGGGCAGTACCTGCAGCAGTAGCAGCAACAAGGACAACACACGACGGAGTAGACACGTCCCCCTCTCTGTCACTTTTTCTCTCTCTCTCTCTCTCTCTCTCTCTCTCTCTCTCTCTCTCTCTCTCTCTCACTCTTTCTCTTGGCCTGGGCAGAGATGTGCTTGCGGTCAAGAAGTTCATTTTCTCAGCCTGCTCCTAGGCTTGGTGCTTACACAAGATCTGTGGGCTGAAAACCAATCTAAGAGATCTGTCTTGATATAGCTGATTAGACAGGCCTGTGTATAATTTGTCTTAATTAGAGTTGATTTTGAGCTCAGTGGTCTTACCCAATGTGTTTCTATTTGTATGTGTGCTTGTGCTTGTTCTTGTGCATGTGCATCTGTGTGTGTATTTCCGACCTGTGTTCTGGGAAATGCAATTGTTTGTGTGTGGACTTGCATGCATATTTGCATTCATGTGTATGCCCTGCCTTTCTGCAAATGTGCATATCTATGCATGTGTGCTTGCCTTTCAGTATGTGTGTGTGTGTTTGTGTGTGTGTGCGCATGTGTGTGTGTGTCACTCTTGTGTGTGTGTGTTTATGTGAATGGGCATGCGTGTGTGTGCAAGCAGACTCTTGGCAAATGTCTCGCCGCAGTAAGCAATGCGTGCCATCTCTGAATGCTCCCTTGCCGATGCCCGAGGTCTGTGCCATCCACTGCCATGCTGCCAGGGCATAAAGCTTTTCTTCATCCTCACATGGGACTAAGTGGGAAGACAGAGAGAAGGAGAGAGGATGAAAAAGAGAGGTAAATGGAGAGATGGAGGAGAGAGAGAGAGAGAGACGCAATGAAAAATGTAACTGAAGAGAAAAAGACAGACAAATAGAAGCTGTCAGTGTTAACTCGATACACTGTAGATATCCCAGTGAAGGCACTGATTTCAAAGACTGAACTTTACATTCAGCCTCTACCAGACGAAGAGACAGAAAGAGAGAGAGAGAAAGAAAAGACAGATAAAAGGATGAAATAGATATGGACAAAGAATACTTGACACAGACAGCCACACTCACATACTCCCACATTCACCCACACCAGCTCCCCAGGCTGACAAGTGACTGATTCACGAGCTTGGCACTGGGCCTGGACTGGGGCCTGGCACCGCTCCTGGCACCGAGGAGGTGCCCTTTAACAGCTCCTAAAGACGGCTCCGCCGTCCTCGTCCACCTCCTCCCTTCCTCTCAGGCCGGGGGGTTGGCAGCCTTGGCAGGGGCAGTGGTGTTTGGATGCACGTGGCCCCAGACAAGCCCCACACATGAACCCACCTCTTTGCTCCGGAGCAAACTTCCGCCACGCGGAGCTCGAGTACAGCCCAGGAAACGAGGTAAACATCGGCCTTATTTGTGCAGCAAATCCCAGCCAGCAGCCCAAATGTTTACTGTCTGATTTTCTAAAGTGTGTGTCAGAGTGTGCGTGTGCTGTGTGTGTGTGAGTGAGTAAGTGGAAGTGCCTCAGTGTGTATGGATGTGTGTGTGTGTGTGTGCATGTGTGTGTGTGTGTGTGTGTGTGTGAGAGAGAGAGAGACAGAGAGGAAGTTTGTGTGTGTGAGGGGGGGTATTTATGTGCCTATGAATAATTGAAGTGCCTGCGTGCGTGTGTGTGTGTGTGTGTGTTTATGAAGGTGATTGTGAGTTCTTGTTTCAAAGCATGCATGTGTCTCCCAGAGAAATAAAGCTGGATAATGAAAGGCAGGAAGTAAAAAAGTTTTGTATGAAGATAAACAAATGCGTTGGATAAATGTATGTGGTCTGAATCACCTCAGCCACAGACAAACTGACGCTCAGCTGTCAGAGGAAGAATGGAACAGACACCAGCTGTCCAGGCTAGACCAAGAGACCAAAAGAAAAGATGGGTAGAGAGAGAAAGACAGACAGAGAGAGAGAGAGAGAGAGAGAGAGAGAGAGAGAGAGAGAAGGTTTTAACAAATGAAGAGCAGATGTGCTCCTACAAACATGGCAGGCATATTTGGAATCTCCGCTTCCTCAAGCTAAACAATCACCACGCCCTTCCACTTAAGGTCAAACCCAACGTCTAAAGTGGCGTCCTGAGGAAAGGGAGTTGAGGAATGACAAAAACAACCATGCGCAGCAGGTGAGCGGAATCAGGATGGCCACTGGCCCAGATGTGCACAGTGAGAGAGACATGATGTCTTGTGTGTGTGTAGAACAGGACAAAACAGAACCTTTGAGTTCCAATGGGGGTCCAGTAGATAAACCTTGTGAACACTGGAACTTGACCCATTGTGAACTGAGTGTGTGTGTGTGTGTGTGTGTGTGTGT
>JAGFZM010000205.1:704410-740829 GCA_017657215.1 Limnothrissa miodon
ACACACACCTCAGCTGGGACTGGTACACTAAGGTCCTTGTTACACGAGGCCATGCATATGGCTGGATGAAATTTTCTTTTAAAAAAATTGTAAAAAATCAAACCAGGCTGGTGGACAAGTGGGCTTGCGGCCGTCTGTCACATGTCAGCTCAGGGTGCGAATGGTCGCCTGACTCTCCATTAGGGTTTCCAACCAGAGGGGCCCTCCCCAGAGACAACATGTCAAGGGGCCCTTTCAGGCTTAGGCAAAAAGCAAGAGAGAGAGAGAGAGAGAGAGAGAGAGGAGATGGAGGGAGTTGGGGGAAGAGGGAGGGAGTTAATTCACCTGTGACTGGGCAATAAGACGTTGAGATGGGTGAGAGTGGGTTGTTCATTCTCAAAGACTCCTGGGTCACTAGCAGCCTTTATAACTACAAGGGCCACAGTGTAGGGCTAGGGGAGAGACAGCCTACTCAGCTGTTTGGGTGTGTGTACGTGTGTGTGTGTGTGTGTGTGTGTGTGTGTGTATTTTAGGGGAGTGGGTAAGTGAAGTGAGACAAGTGCAATCCTGTACTGCTCCAGTCAGCTGTCAGCGTTAAGGTGTGGGTAATTTCACTCAAATGATGGAGCACCAGCTAAGTTCAGGGGACTCAATTTCCTGGAAAGAATACAGTCAGAGACGCACACACAGCAATACTGTAACCCAGTTAATACGCACAAACCTGGTCACATACTGTAGGATCTCAGGAGTCAATATTAGATTCTGGTGGCCTTCTCCCGAGGAGCCACACAGTGCCATCACAACTGCACAGTTGAGACATGACATAAGCGGGCTGCTCCTTCTAGGCTGTTGACAGTTCTGTCAGGGGGTTGGGGGTCAGGAACGCTAAAAAAAACCTGGAGCAATTCGCTGTGATGTCATAGCTGACTTTTCACCATGACTTACGGCCCGCTGAGAGGGTCAAAAGAGACAGAAAGACAATGCGCAATAGAATTGCTAGTGAGTAAATCTTGGACGTCATTAATCAAGGCAGTTTAATGGCAATTAGCTGACAAGACTAATATGGCCAGAGGGGTGTGTGTGTGGGGGGGGGGGGGATTGATAAATCATTGCAACAAGGGGTTCTGGGAAGCCGGGTTGACTTTATGAAAAACAATCCTGCTGTTGGTAAAAACAAATAAGTCAATGAATAAATAAACAAATAGGCCTGGGGGGGGGGGGGGGCATATACACCAAACTGGCAATGAAACATTAGGACAGCAGACAATACTGATCATTAAGTGATGCAGTCACCACAGTAACCTGAATAAACCAGGAATAAACGAGCCATTTGAAAGTGTGGTGCTTACAACTGTGTCAACTAAATACTAAACATAAAAGCTTGACAATAAGCTGTTAATAATTCAACCGCGAGTCAAGACAAAAAAATTCTCACTTCTACTCCAGACAAGGATCATTTAGCCAGTATATTATCACAGAAAAAGGTGCTTTTTAAAATACGTGTCTTTTTACCTAATGCCATATGCTACTTTAAAATGTCACTTTTGATATAATAAGAAAAACAGAGGGTAAGAGAAAGAAACAGACAGACCATGAGAGAGAGAAAGAAACAGACAGACCTTGAGTGAGAGGAAGAGAGAGAAAGAGAGAGAGAGAAGCACATCAGCGTAAAAATGTCTTCCTCGTGGGGACCCTGAGACTGCCAGCTGAGGTTTTGGTGTGTAACCTCTAAAGCTGAGTGACAGTGTCGGGGTGACACACTGGCCCCTGCTGTCCCCGCTTTTATTTGTGCAGGGTGGGACACTACAGGGCCATGGCAGACTGGGGAGCTGGGCGTCAGCCAAATCAGTTCAGGATCACTGCCACAAAGGTGTGTTTCAGTGTGCCTAACATGGCACCTGTCAGAGCCAAGCAGCACTGACAAGGGCTCGTGTGCTTGGCCCCAGGCGCGGACCGGCACCGCTGTCTGTCGCTATAGGACTCGCCCCCCCACCCCTCTACACTCACACACACACACACCATCTGAGAAAAACAACCAAAGGCAGATTGGGTAAGACTACAGAAGACATTTACATTGGCAGCGAATGCTTGCCTGTATAGATTCTATGGTACTGCCAAAACTATGCAAAATCTAAACTGTTTAAAAAATGGGTAAACAGACTGTCAAGCAACAATCAGTTGCTTTACATTTCAAGCAATGCACAACTCTGTGCTTGATTGTTGTCTTCCTTTAGAACATAATTAATTCAATTAAAAAAGAAATTGTGAGTGAAGGACTTGAGTATTTCAGTAGGCTACACACACACACACACACACACACACACACACACACAATAAATCATCAAGATCAGAGATGGACCACATAAAAATCTTTTGGCTATTTCAGAAAATGTTGTGCTTGCTATCACTATCTAATTATTACCTCCATCAAGATGGTTAGGTAATTGCCGGTGTTGGTTTGTGTTGACTGTCTGTCTGTGTAAAATAACTCAAAATTCACAAATTTGAAGGAAATCTTCAGACAATGTGGGTATAAGGTCAAAGAACAGTGCAGGTCTCCAAGTGCTTGTCTTGTTGTTTATACACTAATTGCAAGCATAAATAGACACAACTTACACCTTTTTGTAACTTTTAAAATCTGCATGCAGTCTCATGTCTGTGAGAAGACAGGCAGTAGTCTCTGCGTTTGTTCCTGAGATTCACAAATCAGTCATCCTAAATAGAATGAACGTTAGTTACAGCCAACAAAGTGACAGTTATTGCAGCGTTCACTCTGTTTTACCCTAGGGGGTGTACCTTTCCGACACTAACTGACGAAATCATGTATGGATGTCATCCGTCGGTAAAAAATAAGTAGCCAAAATCTATCCCTTAACGCATGAAGGCACAGCAAACCAAGACAAGAGTTTTTCACTAATTTGAACTATTGGTTCTGCCTTTAATTTCTGTTCATCGACTAGATGAAAGAGTGGAGGGAACCAAAGGCTTGTACAGACTAGTACTGCAGCAAAATGCAATATTGAGGATTGCTTCTAATCTATCTATGGCAAAGCCAGTCTTGGAGTTGTGCTCTAGAGGTGTCTTGGCCAAGAGCTGCTTTATTACCTCGACTCTGAGGTTGGAACTCAGGGTCACCAAGAGGACCCCTGTACAAGCAGGGATTCCTGCCCGTTATCGGTAGTGATCTGAACATTTGTATATTCAAATAAAATAGAGGGGTCAAATTCTGCCGTAGTTCATCTCCCAGTATGCCCATGATGTTTTTATGCATTATGATTATGAAGCCGGGGCCAGAGGTTCCAGAAGGGAAAAAAACAAGTCCTACAGGGATGCAGCTGGACCAGAAAACAAACTTATTGAGGGATCGTTTTTTCCCTGTCCTCCTCCACAGCTGAAACAACACTGGTTCTTGGAGGGGAAGGCCTTTGTGTAATTGGTAATCACTTTGACACCCGGCCAAGGAAAAGAAACTGTGCAATGCGTCATGAAAGGTCCAGTCTTACCCAGAGCTTCTCATGGATATCGCTCCACAACTGGGCGACAGGAAGATCAAGGGCTAGGGAGTTTGGAGGGTCAGTGCCGTTTAAATGAAAAGAGGTCTGATTAAGACAGCCATTTGGGTATTAGGGTTAAGGGATAGTGTGAGTGTTTGTGTGTATGTGTGTGAGAGAAACTGAGTGCACTCATTGTCTTTACTGTCACAGTGGCTCTATCCAAAGAGAGCAGGAAGTTCGGCCTTCTCACGTGTAGCATAGACTTTTCTGGAAAGTACACACAAACACAATGGAGGCCCACAAAGAGTTGTTTTCAAGGCAAAAGGATTTCCTGCCTACAGTGGTAGTAACGACATTAACAATGTGATCACAAGAGACAGGGATCAACAGAAGGCGAGAGAGGGAGCATGAAGATTACTTAGATATGACAAGGCCATTTACAGCAGCATGGATTATGTAAGTCCTTAGCTCTCAAAGGGAAACATGACACTCCAAACAGGAATCAGTGTAGAAAAAATATTGAAAAGGGGCAGGTAAATGGAAAGAAAATTTAAACGAAACAAAAGGTGTCTTTCTCCATCTTTGAAATGTGTGCATGCTTCACCTACAACAATAGCCTTATTCTTCTAGCAATTTCTGTCACCACTTAAGTTTAACACTGCTGAGAGACCCATCACAGAAAAAAGACAATAACAGCCAAGGAATCAAATCCTGAGCCTTTCCATGCAAAATGCTTTTGATTAAATTACACTGAGGAAAGTCTGAAGAATGTTTACATTGTATACAGTTTCAATACCAACATCTCATGTTTTTTTTCCCACTCCAACCGGTGAGTAATAAAAAGAAGGCAATCAATACATCTGGATGCAAAACCAGATTCACCCAACAGATGATAATTCCCATCATTCTTGTGGTGAGCTGCTTAAGATAAGCATACTCTTTCTTTCTGGCAGATGGAGCTCTATTGCCAAGTACGCGGTGGGCATATATGAACTGTGGCCTTTGGCTGGGCTGTGGGCAAGTGTTTTCTTAGTCTCTGATGAAGACCTTTAATAAATTCCCAAACCCTGCAATATCAGCATAAAAGGGCTACTGTTTCCAACCACTACCCACCATATGTTTAACACTGCAGTTATAACACCTCTCCCTCACACAAAACTCACAGACACAGAAATGAAGAGTTCAAATGCTGAAATAGTCCATCAGAAATATGGAGAAATGAAGTGCAATTTAAATGTTGTTGGAAAAAACTGCAGTCAAAACAATCCGATTGAAGTAGAAAAGACAGTATGTTGATCAAAATGATAAAAACTACATTTCTGACATTAATCACATATGGGGATTTTAGAGGGGTTTGAACTCAAATGCGGATTGGTTTGAACACTGGAAATGTCATATACCATCTCTCATCAGTCCACATATCTTCCTTGTTTCACCCCTATTTCAAACAAGCCAGCTTTCTTTTCTTTAATATATTGTAAATAGACACATTAAGATGTTGAAATGACCTCCTTATCATTTGGGTTTGCAAAGGAACATGAATGAAAGCACAGATTCTGTTTGCTTTGCATCTCATTATAATTTAATGGGTTTTCATTCAGCAGAATATGCAGTCATGAATAAATCATTTTTAAGGTTTTCATTTTTCAGGGATTTTAAATACACCATCATGAACAAACATGTCTCTGAACAGCCATGCATTGACCTCCAGAGAAGAGTTACAAAACTGAATGAGCGAGTGCATTGCAAGTGACACGAATTGCACATGTGGTGAAATGTCAAAGAAGAAACCAAAATGTATAGTACATGAATCTATTACATTGTCTTCTTTAACAAAAAAATATCTGCAAACCAATTACTCCAACTACTCTGATCATCTCAACTGTACATCGCTTGATAAGGCTAATAAAATAAAATTTAAAAAAAAACACTACGTTGACGGTCTTAACGGTCTGTCCATGATAGTTGTGGCAAACATAGACTTAGCTTCAATAACACCAAAGATATTGGGAGATTATAAAAAGACATTAACACATAACCCTACACTAACACAAGATGCATTACTAAAGCAATAAAACTGATGGATGCACAATAGACAAAGACTACACCCGAACACAAATCAAAAAGCATTCATTTAAAAGTAGACCATTTGTCGCCTTTTATGAAAACAGAAAAAAAAAAGACTTTTCCCCCCCTGACTTTAGTGTCACAGCACTCAGGTGCAATTTGGCATCTACACAGCGCCACAAGACTGATTTACTCTGGAAAGACTCGAGACAGCAGTAAAGATGGCCCAGACAGTAGGCTAAGATATGACTGGATTACTCAGTGACCTTTGACCTTCGCACCATTAAAGCTGCAGAGATTTCTGACCAAAGGGGAAAGATCAATGAACTATGGGACAGTAATTACCTTTACTTACGGTGGCCCAAGGAATACAATGAGTTTTTTATGAAGGCTTTGCCAGACTGTATTAAAATCATCATAAAAAGGAGGGAAAGGGAAATGGATCAATGTAAGAGGTACCATATCGATTAGTGAACCATGGAATTGTCTATTTTGTCAACTGCCATAAATGCTACATCCCAAAGTTGGAGGGCTGGATACACTTTAACTCGACATATGGCCTGAATAATAAGCCTGGTGGTCGTGTTTATGTGGATTAAGAAAGTCACAGTGTATAAAGTTGGATCAAGATGGATGCCATTTAAAAAGGACAGCCAGTGTTTCCACGAGACCCACCACAGACTGTAGGACCACCGCAGAGACCTGCTACTTCAGTCCATTGCAATAAATGGAGAGAGACATAGGGCATAAGTCTATTAGAGCATGCATGGTCTACTGATGTGACAGTCTGGGAGTAGGCCATCGTTAAAAGTGTGGTATATGCACAAATATATACATAGTTAATTTTTCCATTTGTGTAAGCTCAGGGTATTAGAGAGAGGTCTGTCTCACATCAAGTCAAAAAAAGGCAGCCAGGATGCCACACACACATCTGGTTAGGCAAAGAATACTTCTCCTGTGTCTACAGATTCAGCCTTGTACTAGTAAATTAATACACTTGACAATGTGTTTCAACGGGCTAGTGAAAATGCTTTGTGTACCTTATCCTCAATCAAGGTAATCTGGAGAGACAGAAATTATTAGCATGATTAAGATGCAAAACTATTTGGTAAAACAAAATTGGACATGGTTTGTGACCTTGCCAAGTCAAAACCAATGATGAGAATGCTTTTTTGTGGAAATGCATATTTCTTGTATTTGTTAGATGAAATCTTAGCATACAATTACTGTATATGCTACATATTTAGTTCATTTTATACTTGTATTAGGCCTACACTTTATACCTCCCTTAAAGTAAAACAATGTGTGGTGAAGCTTTATAAGGAAAAGAGAACAAATGTTAAAGACTCTTTTGTTTTCACATCCCTATTTACAAGCACGGAATCTGGGTGGCTCCTTAAATCACTCAAAATAAGATACTTTTGTCAAGAGTTTGAATTAACCAACTAATTTGAAATGCACTGTTATGTTTACATGCGCATCACATTTGAATAAGGGATAGCGCAACAGCGTGTAATCCCTAAGGGGAAGCACAGTGCTGCCTACAGTCGCCAAAAGCGAAAAGGTTTTTTTAAACACAGCATTACATTTTGTCACACTTACACAAATATAGACTACAACTATAAGAACTGAAGTAACTATGTTAATTCAATATTAGAATCTATTCTAACGTTTACACGCCTACGTCGCAACAACAAAATTGTAAACTTGTTAAATAATTTGACGATGGTCTCTCAGTGCTTCAGGGTCCTGCGCGTTACAACTTCATACGCCCCCTTACTGGGATACGCACCTGTCTTATGTTGCTTGCTAGGTACAGCTAATCTGTCTTTTGAACAAGAGAAAATCAATATATAGCCTATATTTTTGCAGACATATTTTACAAACATTTTTGACGCGCACTAGACGAAATTAAAAATAATCGTAACACGGTAGGCTACAAAATCTTGCCTAACAAGCCTCATGAATGGATTCGTGTGAGAGTCGTCAGAAATTAGACGTTAGGAAGAATCACAAAACCTACTCTGCATTAAGACTTTAGTTTTACAGATCCAATGAATGCAGTGGTATAACATTAACTACCAATTCAAGTGTGGAATATAATAGAACATGCGAAACTACTTTAGCAGTTATAGTGGTTGTTCTGCCATAGTTCGAGGAGCTAAGCGGGTAACGAGATATTCAACAACAATACGTAATCCCACAATGCACCGGAGCACAGAATTACCTCATCCCATCAGCCCCTGCGAATAAGAATCTTCTCGGTGGTCGTCTAGGCAACGGCGCCTTATCAGACTTATGGACCGCCCCTGACTTTCCTGGCTCTGCCTCCAGCCAATAGGAGAGTTCAGGCATGACATCATCGCTATTTTTAGTGTGGCAGCGGTAGCAGATAAGGTTTGCTTCCACGCTGGAAGAGCTCAGAGTATACAGAACTCGCCAGAGAGCAGTAGTCTACCTAGAGCTAGGGCAAAGCTCAAGTATACAAAACTTTGTGTTGGTATCTAAAAACAACCAGATGAACGTAAAACGCTGAGACGGACCACTTCGAACGCTTTAAACGAGTTTACTTAAAACCAAGACACTTTGTTACAACAGTTCGTGGGACAAGGAAGACTTCGAAAGTTTGAAATAAATTGACCTGCCTGCGAAGAAAGACCACACAGAAAAGTTCTGATTACAGGAACTCTTGGCCCGAAGATTGCCAACTTGTTTTGAAACGAAGGACGGACTTGATATCTATATTCTGTAAGTGAAAGAAAACTGAAAGAAAGTTTTGGTTTCTCTTCTATGTCTGTCAAGATGGAAACTACTTTCTACGATGACACTTTGAACGCTGCTTTCACTCAGCACGACAGTGCCAGTTATGGATACAACCACAAGGCACTGAAACATAACATGACGCTCAATCTCAGTGACCCCACCGTTAGCCTCAAACCTCATCTACGCGCTAAAGCCAGCGACATACTGACCTCGCCAGATGTCGGTCTGCTGAAGTTAGCGTCGCCGGAGCTGGAGAGACTGATCATTCAGTCCAGCAATGGTCTGATCACCACCACTCCGACTCCAACCCAGTTTCTTTGTCCGAAAAATGTAACTGATGAGCAGGAGGGCTTTGCAGAGGGGTTCGTTCGCGCACTGGCAGAGCTGCATCACCAGCACATGCCCAACGCACCAAGTGTCACCTCGGCCCCACAGACCAGTATCAACAATGGTATGACACCTGTTTCTTCAATGGCGGGCAGTACTGTTTACACTTCAACCATGCGCGGTGACCCACCTGTGTATGCGGACCTGAACACGTTCAACCCGGCAATCAGCAGCGCACCCTCTGCTGTACCAAGTTACAGCGCAGCTAACGCCATGACTTACACCACAACCCAGCCACAGCATACTATGAACACGGAGCTCCCAGTTCAACACCCACGGCTTCAGGCCCTGAAGGAAGAGCCCCAGACAGTGCCGGAGATGCCGGGTGAGACGCCTCCCCTCTCTCCAATTGATATGGAGACCCAGGAGCGGATAAAAGCCGAGAGGAAACGCATGAGGAACAGGATCGCAGCTTCCAAATGCCGGAAGAGGAAACTGGAAAGGATCTCCCGGCTGGAGGACAAAGTGAAGACACTGAAGTCTCAAAACTCCGAACTTGCCTCCACTGCGAACATGCTCCGCGAACAGGTAGCGCAGCTTAAGCAGAAAGTCATGAACCACGTCAACAGTGGATGTCAGCTCATGTTGACACAGCAGCTGCAAACATTTTGAATATAACGATCGATCTTGTGATAGAGACTCGATCTATTTTAAATCGGACTCTTAAGGACATACTACAAGGCTGTTTCTGTGAGCCGTAGAGATGTTCTCTACAGGTGGCCTATGCAGGGACTGACAGGCTGAGTGCCTTGCGCTCCCTCTGGCGCGCAATAGTTTCGCTCAGACTCGGTCGCTGAGTCCGCTGGTGGGAAAAAAGGAACGGCAACAAACAGCATCAGTGATCCGTCCTGTTTCACGCTGTTTCGGTTTCTTTATGTTCTAGAAAATGAGACCTTGTTCACTTTTGACCAAGTTGTGCATGGACCTAAGCTTTGTGGAGCAGTCCCAGTGTTAGACATCAAAAGAAGACAAGCAAGAACTGCAATAGATATTAGCTGCCTATGCTGTCGCGCCAAAGAGAAGGCGTGTCAGCAGTCTGAATTCTTTTGATAAAAGCTGCCTGACTTCTAAGTTACAATATACTTTCTAATTCTGAAATTGTATTGAATTTGTTTTCTTTAAGTAAGAGAAGCTTCAAAAGTTATTCCCTTTTTTTCTACAGTCGTTAAATGGGGTTTCACTCATTGCTTTTTGTATATAAGATCAACTGGGAGTACTTAAGTTTACCATTTGTAATAAAATACAGTATAATTTTTTATGTTGGATTTCTGACCACCTCAGAAACTAATCTTTATTTAAGAACTGTAATAAAGTACGTTCAACCCTAAAAAACTGTCTGTTGCGTTGTGTAGCTTGTGTGTGTGTGCGTGTGTGTGTGCGCGCGGCCATGTGCGATGATAGCATGTTTGCACATGTTCCACGAGTGTTTATATTTGTAGCTTTGTGTAAGTAAATTCCAATTCCAAGTAAGTAAAGTCTCAGCTGTCAGTTAACCAATAAGGTGTGTTAGTACCCTACCTAGGATATAAACAATGACGTAAAGAACGAAGAAAAATGATCAAGAACATGTAGCAGGTATGAGTGTCCAAACTGATTTTGACATTTCAGAATAAAAACATTTGTTGTTCAGATTTCATCTTCTAGTTATAGACTGTAAAAGCACATGGCCTTTCAGTCGTCCTCAGTGTAGAAAAAGATTTTTAATTCAGGTCAAGGATTTGCATTAATATTGATCACTGTATAAATCTGCTTTGATTTTAATGCCCAAAATTGGGAAAGCATGACATCATACCGGAAGGTTGGCACTTATAACCATATAAGGCAAGAGAGCTGTCGGAAGACCAACGTCACATCAGCAGTAGGCGTGTTTTACGGGAAGTGGAAGTCCTCGCCTAAACTCCATACGAGTGCCCACACTTTGTCGAACAAACTTCTAAAGGACATTCTTTTGCATTGTGAGAAACAGGCGACATTTTAGACCAATGACCTATAGGTAGTTTATCCTGATGGCACATTATGCGAAAATGAAAGGAAAATAGATAAACCCTATTCCTATTCCATTAATAGTTCAATTTGAAAGGAAAGAAACAAAACAAAACAAAACAACCCCAGACAAGAAAACATGGCTGCCAGCTTCAATCAGTGAAATTAAAATAAAAGATATATTGTTAAATATCACTGCCATTTATATAACACATGAGTTATGAGTAATGAGTTCACTGTTTATTAAAATACCATCTATTGATAGTGATGTGTCTTGTACTATTAACACATGCACTTGTTAATGACGACAGTAAGTGTTGTCTAACCTGAAGTATATGTTTACAGCTTGCCAGGAGAAGGTCAAACACAAACATGAAACCATATCATAGTAACAGTCATTACAGATCATACAGATCATATAGTTCACCACATTTTACACAGACAAATATAGCGCATATAGTAACCTCACAAAAACATCAATAGATAAACTAACATTCATGAATAGAAAGACGTTGTTTTGTTTTGCTTTCAAATAATCATGAAAACTAAAGGGAGCTCACCAACTCATTGAGCAGTGCCAAGCCTTCCTTATCTATTTACCTGGTTGCTGTGGGGATCTACCTAGTGAGCACAGAACAAAGACAAAGGTGGACACCATATACACCTTCTGTTTAACTTGCTGAGGACAGGTGCTCATGAAAGCAGGTGGATTGACATGTCTCTTTGAAATTTCAGAGGAATTTGCACACCATAGAGCTCATTTAGTCATGTCCTTTACCACAACCACAGTCAACCCATATGCAGTTGAGGTCATCAAGGCGAAGAGAAAGGAACTGATTGGAGGCATTTTGAACACGGAGGAATTACTTGACCTTCTTGTTGACAATGGCGTCATCTCACATGACCAGCGACTGACCGTATCCAGCGTCTCAGGGCAGGAGGAAAGGAACTCTAAACTGCTGGATACACTTAACTCTCGTGGCGAACGAGCATGTAGGATCTTCTTTTACCCATGTTTGAAAAAAGCTGAGCCTGATCTGTATCAAACTGTGAGAGCCTATGTCAGCAGTGTGAATGAGGGCGTTCGTGATGCTCGCAGACAGCTGATAGGATACCTGCTAGAACGAGATCACCAGAATCCAAAATCAACAAACACACAGTGTTCAACCCTTACAAAACCTTCCACGAAAAAAACTTCTAATGTGAGCAAAAAGCCCAAAGCAAACAAAGCAGAGGTTAAAGAATGGGTCCCTTTAGACCCTCCTGAGCAACAACAGCCTAGTCACATCTTCACAGCTGTTGCCAGAGGAGATCTCAGCCTCCTGGAGGAGTTTTTAGAGGACAAAGATGTGAACAGCATCAGACAGGGCTTCGACAGCCTGCTGCACGTCGCTGCTGAGCATGGTCAGCTGTCAATCATTGAACTCCTCCTGCAAAGTGGGGCCAAACTGGACGCCAGGGACCAGCAGGGCCGGACAGCACTGCACAGAGCAGCCTTGAAGGGCCAGATCCAAGCTGTGATAGCACTAGTGAAGGCAGGAGCCGACATCTATCTATGTGATCATGCTTCAAAGACACCGCTTCACTTGGCGGCGGAAAGCGGCCACCGGGACATTGTGCAGGCCCTAGTGAAAGAGGAGGGCAAGTATCTGAACAAACACACCACCACTTTTCTGCACATGGCTGTGATGCAGGATTGCTCTGAGGTAGCTGAAGTACTACTGAGAGCAGGGGCAGAGGTAAATAGGAAAGACAGCAATGGGAAATCGCCACTGTTTCATGCTGTCAGCCGTGGGAACGAGATAATGGTTGGGGTGCTTCTTCAAGGGGGGGCCCAGGTGGACTCTGACGCCATGGCCAGTGCATTTGACCTGAATAGCAAGTCAATGCTGAGACTCCTGCTTCAGAATGCTCAGGGGAAAATGACGGCCGAGTCCATGAACTCTGCACTACTCAGAGCTGTGCAGAGGAATCTAGGTGGGATTATTTCGGCACTTGTAGACAGCGGGGCTGATGTCAACACTCAGAACGACCAGGGTTACACACCTTTGCTATTGGCTGCTGAGCTAGGAAATGTGGAAGCTTTCAAGGCTTTGTTGGACAAAAATGCCAACCTGGAAGTAACACTGTCTAACTCTACAACTGCTCTACACCTGGCTGTTCAGAGTGGCAATGTGACCATAGCACAGGTAAATATTTGATTAACAAATTTTACAGAAGGCTGTTGGAAGACACATGAACCTTTAACCTTTACAGTTGAAGCAAAAATATTTTATCTTTTAGTTTTAAAAGAAAGTATTGGTAACACAATAAAAAAACATAACATAAATGTTTAAGGCAGTTGCATTAGTAGTGTTGACTTGAATTGTTATAGGCACTATTAGACATGGGGGTTGGACCAAACATCACTGGGCCAAGAGACCAGACTCCTTTGCATGTGGCTGCCCAGCATAACCAGCCTTCTCTGGTTGCCCTGCTGCTGCGTGCTGGGGCTCAGGTCAACGCTATCTCTCAAGATGGACTCACAGCACTTCATCTCGCCTGCCAGCGGGGCCATGCTGAAGTGGTGGCCCAGTTGGTGAGAGCCAAGGTTGATCTCAGTGTATGCGACAAGGACAGGAGGAGCGCTTTGCACTGGGCAGCTGTACAGGGAGAGGCCTCTGTGATCAAGCTGCTTTTGTCAGCTGGGGCAGACACCAGTGCCACAGAGAAGGAGAGGAAGAGCCCACTGCACCTGGCAGCCATGGAGGGAAAGACTGACGCTGTGTCTGCTCTGCTGCGGCTGGGAAAAGCCAAGCTGGAGGCTAAAGACATGGACAGCTGTACTGCGCTTCACTATGCAGCAGCCAATGGACACGTTGAGGCTGCGACAATTCTCCTATCTGCTGGAAAAAACAAAAACGTGGACAGCAAGAACACCTGGAGGAGGACTCCGTTGCATACAGCATCCGAGCAGGGTCATGATTCATTAGTTGAGCTTCTTCTCAGCTCTGGGGCCAAGATCAATGCTACAGACAGCAACAAGGATACACCGCTTCACTGTGCCTGCCGTGCAGGGCACCTGGACATTGTTCAAAGGCTTGTCTACTGGTCACACAAGGAGAGGGCAAACCTGCAGGCCACAAATAATGTAAGAAAAAATCCTTTACAAGTGGCTGAAGCTGGGGATGCCTTAAATCACACATATATTGCTACTCTACTAAAGAAGAAAATGTTTATTATTAAATGATCTAGGCAACATTTATGCATTTAAAAATGTAATTTCATGTGGTGAAATATGGTGTGATTTCTTTTATTCTCGTATGTAAATAAAATGTTTATTTGTACAAATGAAATAGTTCATATAACCTAGTTTAGTCATTGTATGTTAATCTCTTGTCAAGCATAATAAATTCAGCAAACGCATCAGGTGTTGTGTTTACTGCTCTTAACCGCCAGATGGCGATATATACCGAAAATAAAACTGGTCTGTCATGTGACTACCATAAAAGTCATGTGAACATTGTTGTTGACATTTTGAAAATGATGTAGCTTACCACCACTAGTAGCAGCATGGCTAGGAACGAGGAGAAACAATACGGGAGGCTTAATAGGTTATGGATTCAGAAAGAGAAAGAGGGCAAGTTTAAGAAAAAAACTGCTTTCTATATATTTTATCCAACAAATGTCATATCAAACTTTCAAATGGTTAAAAAAAAAGGGAACAAAAAACACCATGGAAATTAACTAAAAATTATCGAGTCCATTCTCTCTGGGCTAACGTTATGCTTTTTTCTCTCGTGTAGTTTAATAAGGTTTTTAATAAGGAAGTATGTCGTAGTGATGTCAGATATATTATGTAACGTTAGACATTGGAAACATTGGTTAAAATTGCTTATTGGCAACGATTGACATTTCTTATGCGATTCTAGGTAGCGTTAGCGCCATGTTCGAGTAGCCGATGCTAGCATAGGCATACTTATGATTTTGTCTGCATGTGCTGATTTTTCCATGTGTTCTCTGTAATTTTTTTTAGAGGGCCGTATCAAAGATGTTCACTGCAGACCAAAGCTTGTAAGTAGTCTAGTAATTGATCTTAGCCTGTTGTAGAAATGGAATGTCTACCACACTGGACAATGTTCTAATATTTAATAAGGCTACTCTTCTTTTCTTGATTGTAGTCAACTCTTAACTCTGCCGCTGCTGTGAAAAAATGGATGCCAAGCATTAAGGAAGAAATGGAATACTATTTACAGGTAAAATTGTACAACAATTTTGATCAAACCACAATCTGCTATCTCGCGGTGAGGCAACTAGTCTACCTGTGCAGCTAGCTACCCTAAAGACCTCTGATACTTTGAATTTGAGGTCAGCTGAGAGCTTCAGTTTCCAACCGGTGTAAGTCTAGTTCCTCCTTTTGAAACAGTGAGTCACTTGTGTCTCTGCTAACACGTCACTGCCCCAAAAAGAGGGTACAGATTTACCCAACATGCGGAAATTACTAGAAATTACTAGTCTCTGTTGTCTTGTTGCACCCAAGGAAGTTTCCGCTTAAATCATTTAAACATTATAAAAACTTCCCCTTAATGTTACACTAAGTGACATTCCAAATGAAACTCCGAATGTTGTTGCATTGAAATGGTTATCGCTGTAATCAACAAGTTGCCACAGCTATGTAAATCTCACTATGTAAAATAGTGCATTTGGGTTGATTGCACTGCAGCGTTTTGAGCCAATTCCAATTGTCATCATTGTATTGCATCCTTCTCATCACATGAATGCTTCCTCTTGGTAAAGCAATCCCAGCTGGCCCACTATCCAGAGAGGAAGATTGCAGAGTTCAAGCTGCACATTGAAGAGTTGGAGAGGGAGTACAAACGCTTTCTTAATAAGCTCCGTGCCCTCGACCCATCACACAAACATCATCCTTGGACACCCAGAGCCTATACCAAACGCAGAAGAGACTCCTCTGATGCTTCTGATGGTACATTGCATTTGCTGTATGTTGATATGTTTATGACGGCATCTGTTAGCCTTCAAAATATCTGAAAACTCATATTCAAGGAATTAAGTTTTCTTGAACTATTTGAAATAAACTCTTTTAGACTCTGAAAGCAAAAATTAAAAGAGACAAATTAGCAATGCAAAACTGACAATAGGTATTACTGCAGTGGTCTTATAGCTGACCACAGATGGGAAGAACAAATACTCGAGTACTGTACTTAAGTAACATTTTTAGATATCTATGCTGTACTTGAGTATTTATTTTTCTAATAATTTTGACTTTTACCTCACTACACTTTAACAATATCTGCACTTTATACTTATCACATTTGTAAAACAGGTTAGTTACTTTTGTCTTAATGCTTTTGAGGATTTACCAATGTTTTAAGTTTATAGCAATATAAGTGTGCCTTTCCTAAATTATGACCGACATAAGTGGCATCTTCTGAAAAACCATTAAAGGTCTCATTCCATCATATTTTCATTAATTTTGTGGTGGTCTCTTGTCTAAAATAATGTCATGAGAGTTGGTTTCGACAAAAAATATGCTGTGGTTGTTTTGTTTCAAGCTATTTTAGTTAGGTGAAAAGGAGAGCAGGGATAGCTTGAGAGGATTCTTATGAATATTAATGATATGCAAATGTTTCGCCTCTGATTGGCAAACAACACTGTGACGCTCCCTCTAGTGGGTCTGTCTGCAGGTAGCCTAACGTTTCTTGAGGGCGGGTTAACTGCATAGCTAATGTTCAAATTGACGTACATTTGTACGGCTTTTCCGATTCGCTCGTTTTTCCCGGCAGTTTTCTATCACAGGCGAATACAGACTACAGGGGTAGGAGAGCATTTTGAAGTTGAGCATAGAAGTACAACTTGGGCTGACCTATGGTAATGTAAAAACATCAAGTCTTAATCGGTTTATTTTGGAAGGAGACCTTAAATCGAGTAAAATAATTGTTATAGACTATTACAGAGGTTTACTTGCATATTGTAGACTGCAGTCTTCACAAAATAGTCTTTCAAAGAGGCTAAAATATACTTTTTATACTTTATGAACATTTCAGATCCTGTATTTTCACTTTTATTTGAGTGAGGAGGTCAAGTCAGTACTTACACTTTTACCATAGTCTTATTTTACATAAGTATCTATACTTCTACTTGAGTAGAAGTATAGTATGGGAAGTGTGTACTTTTACCATAGTCTTATTTTACATAAGCATCTATACTGCTATTTGAGTAGAAGTATAGTATGGGAAGTGTGTACTTTTACCATAGTCTTATTTTACATAAGTATCTATACTTCTACTTGAGTAGAAGTATAGTATGGGAAGTGTGTACTTTTTGCCATCTCTGTAGCTGACATTTATTAACATCTTCTCACAGAAAAAAGATTATGCACACCTCCCTCTACAGTTTCAACCAATCAGACAGACGTTGCAAAGGAGGCCCAGAGCTATAGCTCTGGAGTCCAGCTGGCCCTTGAGCACAAGGCCAGCCCGGAACTACCCAACCAAGACCAGCCACTGGCTTTCGACCAGACCAAACTGTCAGTTGCCGTGGCCGGATGCCGAGGCCTGCAGATAGGCACACAGCAAACCGAAAGCCTGTCTAAGATTCTGTTCTCCAGCCTGCCTAACCTCCACAGCTCCCCACTGGCTCAGTCTAGCACTGCTGAGATTGTCGCCAAGGTATGGCTGTGCAATTAATAATTGTATTAATAAGAAGTTAATGATTGATGATAATAAGGTAATGATTATTGCTCAAAACAGGCATAACAATGAAATGACATGATTATTTTGTCATATGCCATTTTGCAAATATGCCTGTACTTTAATTCTGAGATGTTTATAGTGAATGGCACAGAAATAGTACAGGGTAAAAATACAAGGAGTTTGAAGTTTTTAAAGGGCTAGCGCGTTGTTTACAGGCTCATTTAAAAGGCTTAGAACGTAAATATTTGTAATTCCCACCTCCCCTGGCAAATTCATGAAACAACAGTGGATTGGACCAGAGACGTTTCCAAACGATCTTTGGTTGGACCATGCAAATTTAGGAGGTGTATCTTAGTTCTGCCGATGTCAAGAGCCATCTCGTATCAGATTGGCCTTTTTCAGCCTGGCCATTTCTAGCTTGAATTTTACATGTAGGACGAGGCGGAAGACAGCGGTTGAAGTTCTGCTAAGGTACATTGGATACCGTAAGCTACCTAAATTCAACAATAACAAAGGGAAGGTAGTTTGACATTCTATGGGCACTTTAAATAAATGCTTATAAAGTTCATTAATGCTTGTGTTAAACAATCAATAATTTTCAATTTTCACCAAAATAATTGAGTCTCCTTTTTTCCAAAAATGGAGGAGCCCTACCCTATGGAGGAGATGGGGAGAACCGGAAAGCCAAAGAACACGACTGATGTGCTCGGACTTTGCTGCTACTCATCCTCTGATGAAGAATCATAACGGTCTCTGAATGGCAAATGGAACTATGCCAAGAAAATGACTGGATTTTTGTGGTTCAGAACTAAGTGATCAAATTGTGCAAGTGGCGTGATGAACTAGTATGAGTTTCTCCCAGACTGTGTTCATGTGGCTTGTTTACAAGGCTGGGATTGAGGCTGGGAAAGAATGAGAAGGTGTTTTAATACTGATGTCAACATGGAATCAAACTCGCATGGAGAAGTTCTGAAAATGCACACTCTGTGTCTGAGTGTCTGATGACATTTTATAACAAGTTATCCATAGTGACATTTCATAAGAATCCTTGTCGCTCACTGTCGTCTGAATGGAAGAACTTGTGGTCTGAAACAAAATGAAGGGTTTCACATTGACACTTATGTATGAATCAAAAAGTCCTGTTGCCACAGCAGGTAGCGTCAGCAGACCCCTTTCGTTGAGAAGTGCTGATTCAGACACAAGAGTCCTCCTGCTCCTCTCGAAAGAGTCACTTACGTGGCTAATCACACAGGCAATATGAGAGAAAAAGAGGGCGCGATGGTGTGATGTAAGGCATGACCACAGTCCCGACCAAAACCTCTTGTGTTCCACCTCTGCAGTGGGGAACAGCTTCGGGGAAATGCTGCACTAATTGAGCTCACGGCATTGCTGCAGCACAGTTGACAGTCATCTGATGCAAGCTAAGTCTGAGGCTAGATAGGAGCCCCTGTCTTTGAAGCCAACGGTCAAGGTTTCCTCAGGTACCACTGCTGGTGAAATGAAACCTAAGGAGAGAGTCACACATATAGTACAAAGAGGGGTTTCTTTTTTTTTTAATATATGTTCTCCATTAGGGTTACTGTGAATAAAAGTCATATTTTTTTAGTGGGGCATTTTGACTATTAAATCCATAAGGTACCGTAAGGTAAAATAATTGAAGAACCATGAAACCATATTTTTAGTCAGATGTCTGTGATTGCATGTTGGTCATACTGTGACTATGCTATTTGTACTGGGGTCAAAGTAGTTTGTTAATGCATGTCTTCCTCCCACAGTGGTTTCACATTCTTGAAGGTTGCAGCCATCTATTCATAGAAGTTGACTGTAACAAAATTGATAGGCTACTAAAAAAGACTAACAGAATTGATACAGCCTGGTAGTGCATGCCCATGATTGCAAATTCTGAGCCAGTTTTCATTATGATTGCCTCGAAGTGTGATTCTGATTTTCTTGAAGCTAAGAAACCAAATAGGCCGTTACAAGTAGTAATTTCAAGGGAGCTAGTGTACCATGGAAATGTGTAATAAGTGCCAGTGTGTCACACAGTGAGTCCCTGAAATTGTCATGTAAATGAATGTGGTGACCGGACCAAGGAAGTTAGTGATGCAGGAAACCCTCCTTGAATGTATCCAGGCAGGGAGAGACTGATGCTGAAACAAAGAGCCATTTTCATCAGCCTGATCGTCAGGGTGGTGTGTGTCTCTCTCTCATCTTGGTTAGATCGCTGCACGCATAACAACTCCCTCCTTCTTAACCAGAGCCCTTGTCATTCTCACGCACCCCCCCAGCCCTCCACCATCTTCCTCAGGCATATACTGAAAGAACGTGGTGACACTCTGCACACTGTTTAATGTGGCGAACAGTCTGCCAACTTTTATCGAAACTTGCTTGAGTTTTGCTGCATCAATGTTTACAAACACACAAGTGTACTTCAATAAGCTTTCACACTTCAGCCAAAAAGGTAGACGTTCAGATGATGACATGTAACCAGAAGGTGGCTGAAAACATTTTATCCACCTAAAATATAGCATATTTAGACCTCATCACCTAACTAAGGCAGATTGAACAAACAGCATTTTTTTTAACCAGTTTTAATCTATTGTTCTAAAACCACTTTAAAAGGACAAAGCAGATCCTAATCACCTGAAACTAGTTATGAGTGATATGCTAATGTAACACATTCTTTGTAAAAAAAAAAAAAATAAACTACTATAAACTATTTGAGTTAGTCAAAATATACATTAAAGTAGTGACAACCTTTAGTACAGCAAGTTTGTTTTTTCATTTCTGAGCATTAATAATGAACAGGTGTTCTAATGGTTTTCATTTTCCCATGAATTAGTCGAAACATTTTTCATGTGGTAGACTGACCTAAATAACTTTACAGACGTAAGGGCACCTCTACCCAATATTGAGAAGGTTTTTGACCAATCAGAGTCTGCAGATATGTAGATGCACAGTGAGACTAAAAGAGCAGTAGGTGGGGCTCAGGCTGACAGAGAGATGAGCTTGTCCTGTTTTAAACCAGGTGACAAGTCACACTCTTCTCAGAGCACAATTGCAACCTCGCACAGTCCAGGCAAGATCTTCAGTCATGAGTTGGAGTGGGGCTGCCCGGCAGCCTCATCAGGTGTTTGTGGTGGACAGCAGACAGATGCACCCGCCACCATCATATCCGCCTAGGATGGACCCAGCCCCAGTGCCCTGCTGGACCTTTCCGCCTGCCCGAAAACGGAGGAGAAGCTGGTTTGGATGCTGCAGCTCTGGGTCTGGCTTGGTCACCATGCTGGTCATGCTCTTGGTGCTTATCTTTGCTGCACTGGGACTGGGGGCCTATCAGATTCACAATCTGCAGCACCAACTAAATGAACTGAAAGATGTGAGTTCTGGGGGTCCTAAAAAAAGCACTAGTGGTTGCTAAATGATCCTTGAGCTCAGGAGAAAATGTGTACCCTTGTAATGGTAAATTGTACTGTATGAGATAGAAGTAGGAGGGTATCTCTGTGTGAGGAGCTATTTTTGAGGCGGAGGGGTGTAGGGGGTTGAAGGGACAGGTGGGTAAAGTAAAGTGTTAAGTGAATCATCATGATCTGCATATCTTGTGCCTTGTGGACATAGTGCGTGGAATTTGTATGCAGGTAGCCGTTTTTTCGCTTAGAGATGCTTTGACATTTAAAGACAGAAGCCGAGCCATTACACCAATCTTGTGGTCACCCGTCCGCACAGACAGGATTTCCTGACTGTTCAGACCTCTCATAGCTACTGTTTTACTTGTGAGGCTGCTGACTTTCAGTCTTTTTTTTTTTCTCATACGTTGCTGGAGGAGAGTAAGCCATCGCCCATACATGCATGCCTTTTGATTTGCCCTTGGTAATTTGATGTGGTTTCTGTCATGTAATTTTGTCTCTTTTTGTTTGTTTGATGTCAGGATGTGAAAACGCAACACATCATTGCACCCCAGGGTCAAATTGGTAGGTATCATTTTATCTTGCCATATTGTTGTTGTTGTTTAGTGGATAGATGCATTAGCTCCATACACAACTTTCACATTATCTCACTCACACACACACACACACACCTCCCTCATATATTAGTTTATATAAACCAGTGAAGAAGAGAGACAAAAATGAGCTTCAATTTAATTCAAAATCAAAATTCAAAAACACTTTTCAGTGTATTTTGATGAGCCCTATTTTCTGATAGGCATTTGATCCAAGCACCTTTTTTCTTCTTGATTTTATTTGTGCTAATAAAATAGGCTACACTGACATCCATTGTTTTTTTTTTTTTTTGTTCAAGGTTTTCGTGAAGACATTCATGAAGAACCTAAATCTGTTATCAGAATAGCAGCACATTTAACAGGTAAAGTCCTAAAGTATCTCATTCAATCTATATTTTCCTAATCAGCATCCCTAAAGTTGACACACTGACATAGCACCAGAGTTCTTTTCATGCACCTAAAAAGCCCTCCGCATTTCTACATTCAGTCAGTACCCGGAGGCCAGTCAACCACAATATTCTGCAGTGGGAGTCGAGACAGGGCCGGGCGTTCACCAAAGGAGCCCTATATCGTGATGGTGGCCTTCAGGTCAACCGCACTGGCCTGTACTTTGTGTACTCTCAAGTAGAACTGCTGGATAATGCATGCTTCCAAGGCAGCTTCATCCACACAGTGTCTGTGCAAAGGAGTGAGTCCAAGTTGAAGAATTCAATAATACTGATGGAAGGGCACAAGGAGGGCTCCTGCAGACAGGGGGACAAGCGCACTCTACAGCAGGTGTGGACATCTAACAGCTACCTAGGGGCAGTGCTGGAGCTCAAGCAGCAGGACTGGGTTTATGTCAGTGTCTCCCAACCAGACCTAATCAATCCAAATGACCCCAATGGAATCTTTTTTGGACTGTATGAGATCGACTGAACCCACTCCCCGTCCACAAACCAAAAGGACAATTCAACAGGAAGACAGGCCTATATGCTAATGTGTTTTAGAATTAGCATCAAGGGAAACGCCAGACAGTAGCAGTTCTAATGAATGTATATTCTATAGGGTTGAAAATCTTTTCCCAAATAGAATTGTGATCGATATAATAGAAACACTAAAAGGTTAGTGTCTGAGTAAAATGTATATTTAAATATTTAAAAATATTTTTAACATTGTCTCCTTAAAGTGACTATATATTTCTGTGAAATAAAGTTTGCACCCCTAAACATAATTTGACAGTTTTAACTTTAAGTTCTTTGTTATCCCTTGTAGACATATGTACAAAATAATCTTACATTTAGATGCTTTTTTTCCAATGTGAATGCTACAGGATGCTAGATGAATGATACATGCATATTACATCTGTGTTTGCAGAACTTCAGTGGCTCCAAGTGCGTCACAGGATCAACTTCAGAATGCCTTATTTGTTTTCAAATTTTTACAATATTTGGCATCTCTTAAGATATCAGGTCTTCCAGCTTAAAAGGCAGACCAGAACTTTGTAGGGATTGCTCCTAGGTTTTGAAATGAGCTGCCACTGCGCATACACGTGGCTCCTCCCTAGGCTGTTTCTCACCTTTAATCCCATTCTATACCCTGGTGTTACAGTATAACTGTCTTATTTATTTATCTGTATTTTTGTCATGTTCACTTGTGTTGTCCTTTCTGTTGGTATATAAGGTCACAATACTTTGCTTGTCCAGCACTTTGGTCATCTGTTATTGTTGTTTTTATAGTGCTTCATAAATAAAAACACATGAATTGAGTTGCAATAAAAACTCATATCTTGCAGCTCAGTTGATTAAAAAAAATAATCCCACTATAATCAGTAGCCTTTTTGGTAATGAGAATGTGGGTTGGCACAAAATGACAAATGGAAAGTAGAGAAACACCCTTGCACATTTCCAGTGGCCTCTCTGGCTATGTTGTTGGCTCAACAAATGTTAAACGTTCAAATTAAATTAGGTTAGGAAATTTGCCTTTTTTTGTAACAATGCTATTTTGCCATTTGTAGAGACTTGTTCCTATGCTAGAATTAGCTTTCATCTCGAGTATTAAGATGTATTTGCAAGCTTGCTGCTGCCCCGTGGCAGCCTGCAGAGACCCCCCGTCTTAACACAGACACACTGTTGCACTTCAAGTTTCATTTTGACTTTGAACACGGGGGGGATGCAGTTCATGCAGAATCAGCAGAGAGTTTCTCTGAGCTTCCTTCCTGTGTTAAAATCACCAGTGACAGTGTGGTGGGCATCTCTTGCTTACTTCTGAGAATCATTAGTCTTTACTCCTGACTAAACACCTGTTTGGTCACAATAAACACCTGGTTAGTTAATCTCAGTTCTAGTATTTATTGTTAAACTCTGTTTAGATGTAAGAGCTTACTGTCCTTTCATTGAGTTTATTTCCATGACGTGCCTGTCTTAAACCTAATCATATAGATGGAAATTCTGTACAAAGTGGTTATTTTGTCTCCAAGTCCAGTTGTAATTAGAGTGATACACACGGCTGTTGTAGAAGTGTGTTAAAAACACAAGGAAAATTTGTGCAATTATAAATAATTTTGGATGAATGTTTTCCTTTATTACTGCAAATATGCCTCTGACTTATCTTTTCTGCTCCTACCTATCTATTCGCCCACATAATTCTTCAGTGCACATGTCACAACAGGTGTGTCTGATGTTCCATAGCTTGTAGTGTGGGACTGTGCATGGAAACATCAACCCCCAGACTCTCAGACACTAGAACTGGCCCCCAGGGCAGAGGAGGTAGTGACCAGTGAACGGTAGTGTGGAGGTGGAAAACTAATAATGCGCTCCATTGTCAGAAATGTATTACTTTTCATAGGGGTTATAGAATAGCAACCCTGAAATGAAATATATAAAAAAAGAAAAGTGTCCGATGGGTCATTTCAGGAAAATACCAGTGACAGTTTCTCTCTAACCGCAGTGGTATCCGTGTCACTCTAAGAGGCTGATGTGTGTTTAGCATGGTGTTTAGTCTACTTTTGTATATTTGACCTTTTATTTTTTTATTGGAGATCTATAATGTTGGGTTGGGTTTATTTATTTTTGTGAGTTCAGCATGTATTGGTTTCAGGCGTGGCGTAGACTTTAGAAAGGCAAAGTAAATATGTTGCAACTCTTGCTGAACCTTTGAAATTTGCTGTAGCCTACTGCTATAAAAATGTAACTTTTTTTGTTAGATGATAAAGTTTGTTTGGTATGTTGAGGATTGCTGGATATTGATGGGCATTTTGACAAACTGGTTTACTGACCCACCCCTAGAGTCAAATTACTATCTTGCACTGATCCAAAAGAAGTGTGTTTGTGCATGTGTGCATGCACACAAGATAGAAAGAGTTAAAAAGATAGAGATAGAGTACTTTGCAGACATGCAACCATTCTTAGTAAAACCACATTGCTGGAAACAGCCTATCCTTGATGTGCATTGCTGTGCAACCACCACAACCTAAACCCCTAAAACCTAAACCTCCCCTACAGTCCAGTCCCACATGATCTGCAGGGTGGTGAATGGAACATCACACTGTCATTTTGTCCACTATTCAAATCTGATCACATACATGTATGCATGGACAATGACACTGCCATGCCTCTGGCCCTTACATAATCCATTGCCTCAACATATCAAGTAAAACTGAAAATATCTTCAGCCTGATCAGTTTAGAATGTATTCCAATGGATTTAATGGAATGTGCTTTAATTCTATGATAGCTATAACTGTAAGGCAGATTACAAATTAGTCAATTGAGGCAACGAACGGGTGGCTGTGACGACTCGAAGCGTCCGTTGGACGATAAGAGTTTTACACCTTTGGATGGTTTGTGGCTGCCATGCAGCACATGGTTGGAAAAGATGCGAAATGAGTCCTGTCTCAGCACAACAGTGGGTGGGCTGCGAGAGACTGAGCCAATGTGAAACATCAGGTTCTTGCTCTGCACCGATTCTTCCAGGCGCGGTCGGATGCAAGGCATATTCATCAGAGATAATTTGAGGCTAACAAAGTATTTTGCACACCAAGTCGCAAGAAGACACTTTCAATATTTGTCACTACACTGGGCCTTATTCATCAACCGTTAATAAAAAAATATTTATTCTTCAACCGCAGTTTTCCAGAACATTCTTCAATTCAGCTGTTGGAGCTGTTCAGATGTTTTTGCTATCTGGTGGGCTATTTGTTCTGGGTACAAAAACTAAATCTACAGACACTCAAGAGCACTTTGATCAATGACTTTTTTAGTAAAACAATTGGCTGTTGAATTGTTTTCTATTCCAGAGCTGTAACATCAAAGGATTTCATTATTTTATGGAAACAGGTTTAATATCCAGACCTGTGAATGATCCCTATTGTAAAGAATTTTTTTTCTTCCCCGCCATTATCAGTAGAAATCTGAACAATGCTCATGTACTATTTTCTACTGTGGAGAACTGAACTAATCCACCATCATAGATAGCACCCGGGCGTCTCTCATCAGGTGAAATGCTAAATTGGTAAAATATAACATTTCAGGTGCTAGTAGCTCAGCACTTGACCTCCAGTCCTCCACATCTGAACTACACACTATGCCCACAATCTATCTATCTATCTATCTATCAAACCTCTTCAAAATATTTTTTCTCCTTTATCTGAGACCACAGACCATCTTGATGGACTGAGATGACCACTTTTATTCAACCTGTTCAACAATTCAGCCTGTTAAGGGTTCAAATTATTAGCTTTTGAGGTGGGCTCTGTTTTGAAATGAATTAAAAAATGAATTAAATGCCAGTGTAGGGTTGTCGTTATCCTTCCGTGTGCAATGTCCACGCTTTCGCCGGTTGCCCAAGTGTTCATGATGGGTTTAGAAATAATTTCTGGCAAATCTGCAATGGGTATTGGTAAGAACAGTGAAAATGCTGATTGGTTAACTGAATTTCGTAATTAGCTGTTCTAAATATGGTCTGAGGCAAATTAAATTATTACTAAATTATTATTAATTTAAATTAACTACATTTTTTGAGAATAATTTAAAATAAAGTTTGGGAAAAATTGAAATAAAAGCTTTATCAGGATTCCAACCACATATTTTTACCCTTTTTTTGACCCTTAGATCTTGGAAAGTGGAAATACAGCTCTCTCCCCATTCATTTTGATAGAGCCCTGGTCTTGTTAAACCTGAAGGTATCACCAAAATAGCCACCAACAGAAACTGCCCGAAAAGACTTTGATGATACCCAGAAGACCCAATTCCCAGTCATTCTAAACTTTTAAACGTGGCTATTGGATGCATATCTGATGTCAGTGAGCTAATTAAAGCATGCCAAATTGCAGATTGAAAAAACGTTATATGTGAATTAGTTATTATTGGTTCAGTATGGTTTGTTAAGCATTCACAGTGTGTATAGAACTTATTAACAATAACAAGCGGCATGGTAATAGTTAATAATTGTTAATAATTACTTAATAATTGTATGTGACTGTGAACACTTACAAGCTTAACCATCAATTCACAAATACATCATCAATAAAGCGACCTCATTAGTGCAACAATAATACAGGTTGCATGAGTTTAGTCAGGGCTGACAACTTTTCAAAAAACCTTGGAGTGAGATTTTTCCAAGGGGGGGGAGTGGTGCTCCACCTACGTTAGGGGAGCACTCTGCAGGCTATAAGAAACACCTCTGCCTGTTCGGCGTTTGCGATCAGTCGCAGGAAGTGTTTCAGCTGATGCATAGATCAGATAGATAAAATGAATTTTCGGTGTGTGACATCGGAAGTATGGCGCGTGTGAAGACAGTCAAAAGTGTGTGTCTCACGCTCAATGCGAGTTGGCAGCCCTGGTTTAGTACATAGTCGCTCTGCCACTGGCCTTAACAAAAACAAGCATTTGGAAAGGAACAAGACCCCATGGTACACCAACTTTAGCCATTTTGTTCAAAACATCAGTAGAGCCCTCTATAAAGTTAGGTTATTTGTGCCCTTTGGGTAGAAGATAGAAGGCTGCCATAACAGGATGTTTGAAGTCAGAAAACCAAACTCATTTCCCTGTTGCCCTGTTTTGTAAGTACATCAAATTCTCTTTTCAGGCAGCGCTTTCATAATACTTAGTGTTTAATTTATGGTGAGCCTCCATGATATACAGTGCTTTCCCTTAAAGAGCACCACTACAAAGACGTCCTTGTCTGCTGGGAGAATAATAATGTCCAAGTTCATCCAGAGCCTGATGCTCCTTTCTAGTACTATGAGAGGAAGTAGGATTTGGTTTTAATATTTGTGGGTAGGTCAGTATTGCTATCAAAAGTGATTGTATTAAACCTAGACTGCCCATAATGTGACAACTTTTGAGCTGAGAGTGGATTGATTCAGCTTTTATATTAGGTTACATCTTAAAGCTTGGCATGCTCAAAACAAAGCATTACCCATGCTAGTGGGTAGTGTAATGGGTTAACTTGTCTCTCTATGGCAAACACTACCTGACCTGCCCACAAACTTTAAACCCAAATCCATTGTCTGTCCTATCATATCAGGAAATGGCACACTTAAGCCTTTGAGCCCTAAGTTATTTTCAGGGTAATTTCACTGCCTTTACTTTGAAGCTCTTATCTCAGTCATTATAAGGCCAATTAAAACATGCTATATCTTTTTTCAGGACAGTCTTGGTTATCCAAATCAGACAGTTTGATGTGATACTACATGGCTTACATCTGCCTTGTAATCAAGAAAAAAAAGTTTTTATTATTGTCTTTTCAAAGTGTCATCAATATTCTTTTCAAACTTACATATTTTTCAAGGTTTCTAATGGTGTCACTTATATGTTTCTTGGACAAAAACTCACTCAGCTTCAGACACAGACCTTAAAGAAGAACTAGACAGGACATCTACGTCATAAGGCTGAAGCCACAGTGGCAGCCGCCATTTTGGGACCACTTGAGTTCTATCTATTGTCACTCTGCCTGCTGAAGAATTCCATTGGTCCCACAGATCTGCCAGTGGTCCCAATCGGGTCCCAATATGGCCGCTGCCTTGAGCATTCTTTTGGCTTCATTGTTGTCGGGGCTCTAACAATTAGATAGGTTAGCCTATCCAGTTATTCTTTAGAGATCAGTTGCTTCAGATGTGACTTTGAGATAGTTTTCAGTTTTACAACATCTCCAGGAGGTGATACAGATTTCGAAGGGTTAAAATTTCTTACAATTATGCAGATATCTCCAATCCAGTCGGCACAGTGTGGCCCTTGTTCACATAAGGTTAATGTTTAGTAATACTTCTGAATTGATTTGTTGCCACTGTTTTCGGTTTATGCTTCTTCGCCGGAGTCACTGTGTGTCAATTCACAGGTCCAAACAGTAATGGAAATATGGTGCAGGTTTGGGCAGATATGGCATCTTCGTCTCCAAATGGATAAACTACCTATTATTGCAGAAATTGAGCAGTACTTTACTAGTTTCGTTGCTCTTGTTTTACCCATTCCACACATTTCTAATCCCAAGGCTCCCAAATACAAGAACTATTAATTGTTAACTATTAACTATAAACAGGCACATGAACGCACACACACTCACAAACAGGCACATGAACACATGCACAGACAAATAGCTTGGCTAACACAACTGATAAGCTCTTAGGAGTTTAGTCTGGCAAACCTACCTTACTACCCACCTTCTGAGAGACGGGCTTAACCGGCATCTATCAGATGCCTCACTGGTGCTGGCAGATTGGTTCCCACCTTTTTGGGAACAGAAATGCTGTAAAATGGCAGCTTCACCACTGACTAGTTCGCGAAATTCAATGTAGTGTCACAGGAAGTATGGGCGGGCCCAGGCTACAGACAATACATGTGCAGCTGTTTACACACACACACACACACACACACACACACACACTCAGAATCACACTGATACCTTTTCCATCTTTGCCACCTTTGGACTGGCACCAAGGAGTTTTGAAAATCGCACTCTCTACAGATTGGAACGGAAGCTTGCCATAAGGTAAGTCAATTGTAGTTTTACTTGAACTACAGATCGCTACCCAATTGGGCAAACTTGTTTAGTGCCATTAAAGCCGATAGAGGGCCGCAGAGCAAATGCAGCAAGAATCTTTCACCTTGTTACAAGTTGATGGACCGATTGAAAACATTTTGAAAACATTAAGTCTTTGGTGCTGCTTTAATATGCTTTAAATCTCATGGCATGACTGTACAGTACATAGTACTTTGTGATATTTGCACTGTATTCAAACACATAAACTTTTTAAGAGCCTAATATGCCACATGTGACCCAAATGATGTATGGGATTGTCAGTTAGGAATGAAAAAGTTAGATAGACCCTATGGAAAGTGTACTATGGAAAGTGTAAAATTAACAGTAAATTGGCAATTTCAAAGTGTTGATGCTGTGTTGGAATTAATGTGCATGTTAGCGACCTTGACTAAATTATTTTGTCATGCTGGCAACACGGCAGCAGGTATGAGCAAAACTACCAAATGCAATCTAGTTAGATATCATTGAGATATGAGAAGTTTTCATATATAATAACTTTTGGTGTTTCTAGAATTAACAACATGCTATAATCCCCAAACAATAAAAAATTGTGCAGCAATAGATCTTAATTTAGTAACGTAGCTATACCCACGTAATACCCAACACAGCCTGAAGGCAGGCTGCCTTCAGCTCCACAGACGACCCTGACATGATTGATACAGCCTCCAGCTGGCCCCTGGCTTGACTGCACCTAATGACATGGGACTATATTCCTGGGATTATAATGGGACTCCTATATAACTTTATTTATACCACAATTTTCTTATAATGTGTACCTAATGGAATAAAAGTGGACTAATCACCATCTGAGAGACTGAAAACCTGCCCTAGGCAGATGGGCTAGCCCCTTGAGCAGTCGGAACTGCCCAAGGTTTCTTCCTTTTCCATAACAAGTACAAACAAAAACGCTGATAGACTGGAGTTTTTCCTTGCCCCTGTTGCTCATTGGGCCTCTTTGTGTTAAGCGCTTTGAGACATGCCTTTTGTAAAAATGCGCTATATAAATAAAATTGAATTGAATTGAACAATAAGCACAAGTTTGTAATGAACATAGCTAGAATAAATGCATGAAGGAAAAGGTGCTCTACTCATATTGTATGACTAATCTAATCAGCTCATATTGCCTCATATTGTTTAACTCTACCATACTGTATTAGGATCATTAAGAGTGAAGATTTTAAGAGTGACTTTATGACCTTGACCTTTGACCACACAGTGAATACTTATTACACATTAGACAAAAAAACAAAACAAATTGCATGTAACTGACCTGGATTTTCTGAATTTCTGTCAGAAGTGTAGGCAGAGACAGGAATTCAGTATGTGCAACTGCGCCATCATCTGGCCAGTAAGCAGAACCGTTATTGCAGTTTATTGCAGTGTAACTCTCCTTAAAGCATCTTTTAATAGTGGTTAAAGTGGGATTTGGAAGGTAGGGAAACTCAAATTTTGTGTCGGCACAATAAAGAAAAATGACTCAGGCTCGAATACAATGGTACTGTCAGTACCACACTACTTATTTGCATGACATTGGCTGCTGATGCTGAACGCAAAACACCATAGCATTAATAGCATAGCATTCTGGGGGTTGTATATTTTTTCTCATTGCTTTGAAAAATAATAATGTTTTATATAGATTTTATTTTGTTTTAAGTCATGATATCAGGTTGACTTCTGTGTGTCACCCCTGCCTCCAGTGTCCTTGTTTGGAAAATGTTATTGGTTTAGGAATGAGGAATTAGACTGAAGAAAACATAAATATACTTATTATGTAATGTATGACATCTATTATGTATTGTATGATGTTGACAAGTGTTATCTCACTTGTCAACATCATTAAAATAATAACATAGTAATGTGCTAGCTAATGCAAAGTTCTGGCTAGTATTTTCATGTAGTATTTTACTGGGGACAGATAACCATCACTATAGCCTAGAAATTGTTACGGATACTAACGTATCCTCGGTTCTCTGAGTGAGAAGCCAAACCGTACGAATGGATGATGCCCATCATCTCCTACTTTTTCTGAAGTCAACTTTAACCAACCCTTTGAAAAAAGGGCAGTAAGCACTCTGACGCGCGCAGGCAACTACTTAGACAGCCCTGCGTGACGTCAGGAAGTCTATATCTTGACTGCGCTTACGCTTCAGGTCCTCTTTGCCAAGCTCGCCAGCGTCGGCGACTTGAGGCTCAGAGAACTGAGGATACGTTAGTATCCGTAACGTTCTCTTTCGTTTCGAAGCCGAAACGTATGAATAGACCACTACAACCAAGACTCAAGAGCCCTACACCGAGGGGCCCTTGGCACGCTCACCATGGCAGACGAACAGCTGATTCGTCTTTCTGACGTTCTGCGTACGCGTCAGGTAGGCACGCAGCGCTCTGACTGGACACAGAGTGACGGGCACGGAACCTCCCGTCTCAGGTAGGGCTGAGAGCTCAATGACCCTCGAACGAGGGTCACTGGACAGCACTTTAGGGCAAGAAAAGGGATTTGGTCGCAGTGTTACCCGCGCGTCTCCCTTCGCAAATTTAAGACAATCAGGACTGACTGATAGAGCAGTCAGGTCGCTAACGCGCTTCACAGAGACCAAGGCGAGCAGAAGTGCAGTCTTCAGGGAAAGCATCTTTAGACTGGCACTCGACAGAGGGTCAAAGGGCGTACGTGCCAGTCCGCGTAGGACAGTGGCCAGGTCCCAAGTAGGGACCAAACGTATGGAAGAGGGGCGAAGCCGGCTGACGCCCTTCATGAAGCGCGACGCAAGGGGGTGCGCGCCTGGGGAAACGCCAGCACAGCCAAGATGGCATGCTGAAATGGCTGCGAAGTACACCTTCAGTGTGGAGGGTGTACGACCCTGATCGAATAGGTGTTGCAGGAACGCAAGCACCTCGCCAATAGGGCAGACTAGAGGATCACAGCCTCTGTCTCTGCACCACGTGCTGAACACGCGCCACTTCAGTGTATACAACGACCTAGTGGACGTAGCTCTAGCGCATTGAATAGTCTCCACAACTGCAGCTGACAGGCCGTGCTCTAGGAGGCGCGCCCGTTCAGGGGCCAAGCCGTCAGTCTCCACGCCTCTGGTCTGGGGTGCCAAAGCGACCCGTGAGCCTGAGAAAGGAGATCCCTCCTCACTGGGAGGGTCCACGGCTGACCGTCCAGCATCGAGACCAGATCCGAGAACCAGCTCTGAGATGGCCAATGAGGGGCGATCAGAATCACCCTGTGAGCCCCTGCTCTGATCCTGGCCAGCACCTGACGCATCAGAGGAAGCGCGGGGAAAGCATAGAGCAGACATCGAGGCCAGCGCCAGCGCGTCCGACCCTAGCGGGGCATCTCGTTCCAGCGAAAACGACGCTGGGCAGTGAGTGTTCTTGCTTGAGGCGAACAGATCGACTCGGGCCCGCCCGAAGCGGGACCAGAGGCCGTGCACTACGGCTGGGCACAGGTGCCAGTTGGTTGCACGCGGAACGCCCCTGGAGAGGAGGTCCGCGCCTGTGTTGCGCACACCAGGCAAGTGCGACGCCCTGATCGACAGGGGCGAGTGGCAAGAGGCCCAAGTGAGCAACCTGTACGGCAGGCGAAACAGGTCAGGAGAACGCGTGCCGCCCTGGCGATTGAGATAAGCCACAACTGTGGTGTTGTCTGTACGCACTAGGACGTGCTCTCCTCTGAGCACCACCCGCGGCGCACAGGAGAAAAGGGGGGCGTCCTCCGGCCGAAGCCGGGGCTCATATTCAAACATTGCCCCTGAGGGGCGGGAATGTGTGTACGCCTCGTGTGGGGGTGAGATCAGGGAGGACCGCCGAAGCGGGGGAAAAGGCTCCGAGCTGGGGACTGCAGAGCGAGGACCCGTGCCTTTTGAAGCACTCAGAGGCAGAGCAGACAATGGACTGGCGGCGCAGCCTTGGGCGTGTCCGCCTCCTTCTTCTGTAGCGTCCGTTGGGGTGCGCGTTCGCGCGTCTGGGGCGCAGCCGGTGTGGCGGATTGAGGCGGGGCACGTTTGGGAAGCACGGGTTGCAGGGCTGACTTCGTCTTCTCCAAGCAGGTCACGCTGGAGTTCCAGCGCCTGGCCGAACAGCACGTCTGCGGAGATAGGGGCGTTTATGAGATGCCTCTTCTACTTCTCTGGCATGGAGGAGAGGTTCAGCCAGAGGTGCCTGTTGGCGACGACCAGAGAACCGAGGGAGCGCCCGTCGGCTTTGATCGCCGCCCTGATGGCCAGTGAGGTGAGGGAAGTGGCCCTACGCAGCTGATGGAGGGTAAGGTCCGAAGGCTGCGCGGACAAGTCCGCCACCAGTTCCTCAGACAGGGAGGACAGGAGAAAAGCGGTGTTCATTGCCCTGACTGCCTGGCCAGTGCAAATGAACGCCTTGGAGACGAGCTTCTCCGTGCGTTGACACGGCTTGGAGGGGATCTCGGGAGGTGAGGTCCAGGTGGCGGCGTAAGAGGGCGCTAAACATCCAGCAACCGCATCTTCGACGCGCGGGAGCCGCATGAGGCCGACGGCGCTCGCTTGGTCCATGGCATAGAACACCGCATGTCTCTGAAGGGGAGCAATGGCGGCGACGGCCATGACGGTGGGATGTGCAGGCAGAGGGAGGGCGTCTGGGGAAGGCAACGCGCCGGAGAAGGGGTTGAAACGCCCCTCCGGATAACGCTGAGGCAGGGGCAGGCCGAGCCTGCTAGCCGCTTGTGTAGCCACCGAAGCTAGCTCGCTAGCCAGCTGAGCGGCGTGGGTCTTCTGGAACGGCGGCATGGACTCCACGGTGGCGCACCCCTTCGCGGAGAGAAACGAGGCGACCTCCTCCTCATCGACGGGCTCGATGACCGGATCATCTGGGTCGTCGAGCTGAGGCGGCGACTCCACTGCGCGGGCGAAAGCAACGTCGATGGAGCTAGCAGGGCTAGCTAGGTGGGCCGCGGCTAGCTGACTAGCTGGTAGCTGACTAGCCGCTGAGTAGCTAGCCGGCGGCCGTGTAGCCACCGAAGATCGACCAAGCGACCCATTCGGGTGCGAGGACGCCGGGGGAAGTTTGGTGAAATGGCGGAGGGGAAGGGCACCGGTGCCAACGGGGATAGAAGCCACCCCTGGACTACCGGTGGAGTCCACGAAGAATGCCGCTCGATTGGCGATAGCCGCAGGAGGGAGGCGTTCGCAGGCCAAGCAGAGGTCAGGCTGGGAGAACGCTAGCATAACGGAAACCGCCATGTGATGATTGCTGTCGGTACAACGACGAGTTGCCATCTTGCGTCTCGAGGTTCCAGGTAGGGACCAACGTGAGAGTCTTTGAGCAAGACGGATATCCAGGAATAGCTTTTAAAAAAGCTTTTGTTGTGGGCTTTCAAAAAAGCCGTTGGTTTTAGAATATTTGCGAAAAGGCAAACGGAGCAGCTCAGAAACACACGTAGTAGGCGAGGTGAAAGAGGCAAAAAAGGACCTGAAGCGTAAGCACAGTCAAGATGTAGACTTTCTGACGTCACGCAGGGCTGTCTAAGTAGTTGCCTGCGCGCGTCAGAGCGCTTATTGCCCTTTTTTCAAAGGGTTGGTTAAAGTTGACTTCAGAAAAAGTAGGAGATGATAGGCATCATCCATTCGTACGTTTCGGCTTCGAAACAAAAGAGAACTAGATACACCCTAGCAGTAGCAAATTGTTTTACTTAGCCAGTGTGTTTGTCTAGAAACAAACCTTCACGTCTGTCGTCGTACCCCAGCGGTGTCTTATTAGCATTCTGAGACAATTTGAAAAAACAACTGCTTATTGAATTAAAATTCTTGAACTAGACTGTATTTTCTTGGCAGAAACCGTGGGATGGCCTTGCCACTGCGTCACCGTGACACCAATTTTTTGTGCGCGCATGTGTGTGAAGTTAGCTGCTGTTAATTAGCTTCTATGCTAACAATGCTAATGATGCTAATAATGCTAGCTATGCTAACAGTGTTGCTCAGTGGACTTGGCTGATGTGAATGAGCATATATGCTAAAAATGCTAACAATGGTAATAATGCTAGCTATGCTAACAATGCTAAGTAGCTAACTAGCAGTTAGCAGTTGCTAGGGTAACAACAGACAATGATTATGCAACATATGCAGACACGTACACACACACACAAACACACACATTTCTCCTATTCATTTGAATGGGGAAAAATGACAAGAAAAACACGAATAACAGACGCAGGGCTGCCAACTCACACGCATTGAGCGTGAGACACACGCATTTGACTGTCTTCACACGCCATACTTCCGATGTCACACGCCGAAAATTAATTTTATCTATCTGATCTATGCATCAGCTGAAACACTTCCCGCGACCGATCGCAAACGCTGTAAATGTTATAGCCTCTTATAGCCTGCAGAGTGCTCCCTTAACGTAGGTTGCGCAAAGTCTCAGGCAAATATCCGTCCAAATTCTTGACAATGAACACTAGCAGATAGCATATACCGTAAATAAATGCCCAGACTTTAGATAATAGCAGTCTCAAGTTTACTAGTCTACTCACACACTGAGAGCCTCTGCCATCACTCACATTTGTTAAACCTCATCAGTGGTTGGCAGATGGTGCAAGATGAAGCTACACTCCCTACAGTTTCTGTTGTGTAATGCAATTTCATTTGTGTGCCATCTAATGAGTCACGAGTTTAATGGTTCTACAGTCTTCTACATTGTTGAATTGATGCAGCCTACCCAATTTGTAAAGTTCACAGACCACTGTCATACATGTCACAGGTTCTTCATTCTGCTGCCATTTTGGAAGCACTACAAGGTCACATGTACACACATACAACACATCTCAAGAGCAGCTTTTACTCCACTGCCATCAGACATTTTAACTCATGCCAGCCCTTCTCACTACCCCAGGACTTGCTTCACCTACAGTGCACACACCAGAACCCTACATCCATGCACACCAACATCCACCAATATTTTTCAGCCCCAAACCCATCACACCTCAGTCATATATCAAAATAAGTATCGGATTAATCGCATTACTGGTTCAAATGGATTGATGATAATGTAGGCTACAGGTCTT
>JAGFZM010000205.1:740839-753278 GCA_017657215.1 Limnothrissa miodon
GCATATCTCTGGTCAATTGTTTAGGCAACCTCTTTGTTAAGCCTGTATACTGCCAAAGTACAGGGATACATATGGTATAGAGATTCAAGTTATTCAAACTGACTCATGTACTAGTAATAATAAACACTTCATGCCACACGTTTTTTTTTCTTGGCTACCACTAGATGGTAGTGATAACCTGTATTTAGTCACCTGAAACTTTGAAAGATTCACACATTCCTGCACAATATTATTCACATAAAATATATTGAACGATTTGTCATGAGCCTCTTTAAGCCTCTCCACACATATTATACAATCCTTAACATGTTTTACACATGCCTTTGACTTGGTACTGTACATGTTAGATATACCTTTCCTCCCTTAACTTCTTATAGCATTATTTTTTAATAATACTTAGCTCTAGGGCATTACTCTGTTTTGGTGGCTTACAATTTTATGAAGCTTCTGTCATCGATCACATTTATGACATTTTGGATAAAATCACCTGCGAATGAATGCATGTTTCAAATTGCCCCAAAGAGGAAATGTGTAACTTGCCTGGACATGTTCTTGCCTTCCCAGTGAAAGAAGGGAAATTATGACATACATAACCACAACATTTGTTGTCAAATAGTTTATCACACAAAATAAACAAATGCAAAGAAAAAAAATGAGTTGACCACAAAGTGCATTTTTGTGACTGATAGCATCATAGCAGTCAAAGCAACATGAGTTAGGAATGACTGTTCTACTGTAAGTGCATCTGTTTCTAATTTAAGCCCCTGTTGAGTTTTCACCAAAGTTCCATCTTTCATCTTTTAATCGAGTTTTCATTTTTCGTTTTAAATATTATGGTGGCCATTATCATCTTATCTTAACATCTGCTGCTTTCATCTTAAATAACATCTACTTGTTTCACAGCATTCACAGTCATTCACTTTCTCTATTCCTGATAATTTTCTTTGTATTTATGATCTAAAAGTTCAACATTTCTGGTTAAGAGAGACTGGCTAAAAATACCTGTGAAAATATGTGTTTACATCTCTTCCAAGTTTCTTACTAAAGTGTGACTACCTGCACACACATAAGCAACAGCAGGACCTTCATTTCATTTCCAGTGTGTGTGGAAAAATAAACAAAAAAAAAACAGTAGATGGTAATGGATGGAGGAGGAGGAGGTAAGGATCCCAGACTATCTTCTTTGTAGTGTGTGTGTGTGTGTGTGTGTGTGTGTGTGTGTGTGAGAGAGAGAGAGAGAGAGAGAGAGAGAGAGAGTGCCTGTATGTACAAAACCACTGCCGGGGAAAGTTGCCACTTCATCCCACAGGGCACGCAATGTGAAAGGAGGGCCTTGCATGTTGCTGGCCAAGTGCAGATAGGGACCACTCACACAGAGACGCATGCAGACCTTTGCCGATGTGAGGGGGAAGCCCCTGCCACATCAGGCCCGGAGAAAGGTGTCCATCTTCTCTGTGTTTGTCCCACTCATTTTTGGAAAGAGACTCGAGTTCCCAACAACACCCCCTCTGTCCAGACTCAGGGGGCTTCCCCGCAGGAGTGAGACTTTCTCTCTCTCTCTCTTTCTCAGTGTTGTTTGTCTATATGTGCAAGTGCAAGAGTTGCATCTTGTGTGCTTGAAAACAAAACACAAGGTAGTAGCCATGCATACATAGCTCACCACAAAACTGACTTCCAACACATGACACATGTACACAGAGAGAGAGAGAGGGAGAGAAAGAGAGAGAAAGAAAGTGAGAGACTTTCAATGCATACAACACCACATTTCTTTCCAGCTAACCTGTTTGTTCTGTTGATACTTTCCATGTGCTCCCCTAAACAACACTGTCTGACAGGTGCACTATGACTAAGCACCCTCTGAACGCCCTAGATAAAACCGGCCACCTAGCCCCCGACAACCCTGTGGGTGTCTCCCCGCCCTCTGGAGATGCAACTTCTCTGATCTCTGTCCTATGCCTTTACTGACTGAAGTCATAGATCATTTTAGCATAGTTTTGGCAAGCATCTCTTAACTGCAAAAAAAAAAAATGCTTTTGTGTGTGTGTTCTGTGCACGACTGTGTGTGTGTGTGTGTGTGTGTGTGTGTGTTTATGTCTATATTATACAATCCCTCAATACTGTGTGTGACCTTACACTTATCTGAGCAGTGTGTGGCTGTGTATTAAGCAATGAACATTAAAGGTGCTCTAAGCGATGTGACACGTTTTTAGGACTAAAACATGTGTTGTTACATACAGCAAACATCTCCTCACAATCTGCTAGCTGCCTGTCCCCTGAACACACTGTAAAAAAACGCGGTCTCTGTAGACAGCCCAGGCTCCACAAACGGCAACATAACACAGTGGGCAAACCTAGCATAACAAACGAAAACGAAACATAACAGTGTTCGAGCCAATAAACGACAAGGTTCATGAGTCTTTTGGGAGGCATGGGAGGGAGGGGGAGGAGTAAGCTAACTTATAATGCTTGAACCGATCTCTGGAGCTATCGTCCGTTTTGTTTGACAATACTTTGAACGTCAACAAAAAGTGACGTGAAACTAAGCATCGCTTAGAGCGCCTTTAACAACATAGTTTTCTCTGTTGACTTGCCTTACCCTCCTGTGCTAAAAGTCAGACTGTTCTTTTGCATCATCCAGTTAAACCAGGGTTAAACCAGGCATTGTACAAGAACCAGATAACAATGTCTCAACATTCCACCAGGGCTTTGAACCATAATTTTTTCCAATTGGTTAGTTCTGAACAGAAACAGTATTTTAACATTTCCGGTTTTTGGTTTAACCCTTAAAATTGATGTTCCTGAACCAACAGCAAAAAATATGCTGATTATGAATTTTAAATGGTCTTATGTCTCAATCCTATCATAAAATATTAACAGGCACTATAGGCTACATTATGTTATCAGCATGACTAATTTTGACACACTTAATTTCAATATTAAGATGAGAAAAATGTCATTCATGTTTTTTATTGGCAAACCAGTTTGAGTGATATGGCAAGCTTCTCTGTATTATTTTTTTCTGGAGTGAACAACCGGAAGTGAGCATTACCAATCCAATTAGCTCACAATTAAAATTATTATTATTTTTTTTTACAAAAGAGAACTGTTATTAACCAGTTACCTTTATTTTCGGTAAACGGTTCTGATCCGGAACATAAAAAGATGTAAAGTTTCTGGTCCTAGCAAAACATCAAAAGTTTCTGGTTTTCATTTTTGCTCACTGAACCGGTTCAAAGCCTTCCATTCCACCATCTTTGTGATGACCGTAAAGTTAACCATGTTTACCCAGTGCTCTTTTATTGTAAAAAGAGGCAAAAATGAGGTCGCATCTCATCACTTCGGAGAAAGGAGCGACTTATGCCTTATAAATATAAATGTCATCCACATCTCACCACATTTCGTGTAATTTGAACTAAACTGTGTGAGGGAATGATTCATTTCACCCCTTAATCCCAACCCGATGAAGATCGCATACACTAGTGTGATCTGAAACCAGTGGGAAGAAGGGGTATTCACTGACCTGCTACTTGCTAGCACACACATGAGAGAACGTGCTAATGCTTGGCAGTCTTCTGAGGTTTCTGTAAAAAAAGTAAAATGTATATGCATTTTACCATTGCTATGTACTTTGGATGCGTTAACATCTTTAAAATGATAAGTAGTTAGAATGACCATTGGAACATGTATAAAATTAAGATGTACACCACATGTATCTGTCCAGTTGTCTGTGACTTGTATGTTGGCCTGCAGGTAGGCCTAAAGGGTTACCTGAGAGACCTATAGGACACATAGATCATATGCCTTAGTCTCCCCGGCCCAGGTTAGACCTGAATAAAAATCACAGCAGAGAAATTATAGCGGAGGATACATGTCACATTTTAAATGTGTTGCATGCAGAAGCTCTGTGCTGATATTGCTACTACAGTGCCAAGAAGAGTGACACTGATCATACGGACACACCGAGGGGAAAAGGCTGGCTCTGTGGTTGGCAGTTAGAATCCTTTGCAGTTGAGAAAATGACTCTCAGCAAACTCCTGTTTGTACAATGTGTGCCACATCCTACAGTCCTACATCCAGCACAATAAACATGCAAAAAATGACTGTCAGTGTAATGCTCAATAAACAGGCCTATGTTCTTCAGGTCAATCAGCTATTTAAGTCTTCCCTAAAGTAGCAGGAAAAAAACTGACAACTGGACATGAAGAGGCAGTCTCATGTCCAGTGAACAATTTATTTCCTGCCACCACACTCTCCACCCACAAGTTGCTTAGGGTTTCGCAATGCACTGAGTCAGACAGTGCTGGCTGTGGCAAACAGGCTAATGGAAGTACATTCTGTGTAGTGCTGGGCGATATAGCAAAATCTGATATTGATCCGATACCACGTAAATACATGGTCAGTATCACCGATATCGATACCGATACGATACTTATTACACTTAAAAATGGAGCACAATTTATTTTATATCAATGAGTAGGCCTATGTTTTACGAAGAGAAGGAAGAGGCCTGTTTTAGTAGCCTATACTTTCTTTCCTTCAGAGCTACATTTTGGGTGGGATTTGAACCCTGTGTATAGGAAATAGAGTTATAGAGCTAATATTTCATTGAGTTAGTGTAAGCTGTAAGCTAATTTTTTTTTTTTTTTTACTGTCCTTGCTATTGACAACACTCACCAAGCTTGTGTAACAGGGCTATGATTAGAATTTCTTTCAAACCATCACTTTAATTTCATAATTTCCTCAAAATACATCCTTTACATTTGTATGTTCACTGTTCACGTTGGGCTGCTGCAGCACTGAACAAGTTACTTGGTATGTCACTTGACAGAACAACAGCGAATCACAGCGGAGAGCCGAGGCATAGTGTGCGTGTAATAAACTCAGTGGAGTTGGTTGAGCACTGAAGTGGCGGAAAGAAAGTAGATCCTACTAAACATTAAACAGGAAAACTAGAGGTTAAATTATCGATTTCATCTCACTGGTATCGATACAATACGATACCAACTTTAATATCGATTATATAAATACCTTGAATCAATCCGCCCACCCCTAATTCTGTGTAATGTGCTGTATAAATTAAATTACATTAAATTGAGTCCCTAATTTTGATATAATTGATCTACTGTATAAGTTTATATCCAGAACCAACAAAATGTATTAAATCAAAGTTTATGAACCTGCATTGTGTCTAAAAACACATGTAGTGTTTTGAGCTGGGGAAAAGAAACGTACCTGGCACGCCTACCCTTGATCACACAGGAACTGTCTAAGGTTTGTGTCAGGATATCAGCTGACCTTTGTGGTGGAGAGTTGTTAAGGTAGGCCATTGGTTCCGGTTTCATTTACAAACACAGATGGCACTAACCGTCTTGGCAAAAAGCTTTTAGTTTCAGACAGGAATATATGCACAAAGCCAGCCAACTGACCCAGGAATGCAAGATATAATTTGTCTTTGAGTAGAAAAACTATGTTCTCCTAGCATTAAAATAGTTTTAAGGGTGAGTTTATTTTATTCAATTTGCCCATATGGAAAAATGAACACTCATGACGTAGGCTACAAAACAGACATGTACAAGCCACATTACAATGGAAACAAATGTGCAATGAATAGATTAAATAGAAGCTTATTATTGGGTCTAATATGAGATGCATGGGAGGGCTGCAAGAATTACCTAAACTACCGATGCTGATGTACAGTAATAACGTTTGACTTTATAAAGCTATTAATGCTGCTAAGGGTCTGTAACACTTCCTGAATCAGCTAAGGGTACATTCTGGTGTGGGCAAATGCCCATGTTGTTGTCTATGTTTATTTCTAAACACATGAAAATACTGCAGGAAGACTCCTTGGCGTTGCCAAATTACAGCCCGGTGGTCACGCGTAAGTTAATTTCCAGTAGTAAAGAGTCTGGGTAGCTGCTTAAATCGAACGTTTCAGGAATTAGCCTTACGACATAAAAGTATGTATACAAACATTGGCTCAATCTAATGATCTCAGCCTATTAAGTTCACCACTCTTGATAAAAATGCTAAGCCTCAACTAGAATTCGGGCAAAAGTAAAATGTGGCATTTTAATTGGGGCTAATTCTCCAATGTTTGGTTGACACAACAGATGTACAATAATACATAATTCGCTAAAAAGCCTATATGAATGATGTAAACAATGTTGACAGTCAGATTTTTTTTTCCACTTCAACAGTAATAAAATGACACTGCGAAATAGTGCCTGAGTAGATGAGACCTGAGGAAACACCTATCATGTCCATTAATGGTGGCAATGTATTTAGAATAGCAATCGCATTGAGGCTGTTTAATCACACACAAGTAAACTGAAGCGTCACTCGGCTCAGATGCTGGCAGCTTCTTTTAGAATATCTTCATACTTCAGAATATTTTTAATTTAGGCCTATAGTAGAATATCAAAATGTGTTTTTCTTAACGTACAATTACGCATAATTGGTTAATACACATACACTCCTAATTACCTATATATGTAGCCTACAGTATAGGTCTTGCTTCTTCCTGGCTGTAGGAGAGATATACACACACCTACCCTGCATTCATGCATGTTACCCTACACATGACGTCCAAGATGTCCATGACCGATTAAGGCCTACAGTAGTAAGTTCATTAAAACCAATTGAAACTAATAAATGTTGAATGAATAAGGTAACAATGCAAGGTAAAAATTTGAGCTTAAAAAAAATAATAATAATAATAAAAAAAAAAAACATTTTTAAAACTTACAGTATGTCATAGTCATATGTTTCAACATAATACATAATACATTATCCACACACAGTGGGCACATGTTAATATGGAGAGCCACACACGTTCAGTTACAGGGGCTCATGGAGAATGTTTTTTTTAATCAAGATTCCATGCTTGTATATGCCTGTGATGCATAAAATATTCTCATTTGTTTTAAACCTTTTGCAGTTTTTAATAGGTTACTCTTATTTACAAACTTCATAAACAGTAAACAACGAAGTTTTGACTGTTTCTTGCAGGTTAAACTGTAAATAGACTGATGAGCCATTATAAAGGTTTATGTGATCAGCAAAAAAGAAGACTGAAGTACAGTCTATTAATTTGTCTATTTTAAAATCATAACCACACTCCGCACATTGTTTAGAGAACAACCGGACAGCCCGCTCCTCTTCGTTATTCCGTCTTTCCCCTTCAATTTCTTCAATTTGCACTTCACCATAAAGGAGATACAGTCCTTCTTTTGAAACATTGAAGACAGTATATAGGCTTCTATGTGCTATTAGAAATTGAATAAACAGAGTTGTCGGAGCTTTTACAAGGCCTGTTGTGTCAATCAATCAATCAATTCATAAATCATACAATCAATCAATAAGGTTCTTACCATTTAGTAAGTTGCCAGTGGTATTAAACCGCCTGCAAAGACCTCCTGTTGGCAAATTGACCTGAGGGGAAAAAAATCCTCACAATTGATAAAGCAAACATTGTCCATCACGATTCAAAAAAGTTCAACATGCAATCCCCCTATAAGCATGTAACATTACCTGAGAACAAGGGATGCGAAAACCAATCAGCAGAACCACTGTCACCAACACTGCTGCTGTCACCAACACTGCTGCTGTCACCATCACTCCAAAGCACTGTTTAGGGTGTCTGCCCTCTGATGGCCCAGCTGCTGTATGTACTGTCTGAGATTGATCTCCAACATCCACTGTGTCTCCGATGAACACCTGATTCTCCATTCTGCTCAGCTCAGTCTGTGTTTACTGCAGGAACAAAGAGGAAACTTTTTATAGACAGCCTATCTGCCCCCGCACCTCAGTGAAACCAAGGTGCTGGACTAGAGCCAACAGGAGACGAGATAGGGAAAGTTGTCATGCACCTCAAGTATTAATGATAAAGCTTTTGTTCTGTTACTTCTGTAAACTATTTACTAGAGCTGGTCATTAACCAAAGGCAGACTAAAGTAATAATGTAATTCAGTCTGAAAGAGTTTTTAGGCTTTTTCATTTCTGTGTGGCTTATATGCTTTGTTGGTTCTCAGATGGTTGGGCTGGAGTATTCTTCTAAGGTGTCACCTCTTTGCTAATGTGCCTTTCTGAGAGGATTATCCCAATTTCCAATTAAAGCCTCTATGTGTAGGATCGTATCAGAATTCCCCATCTATCGGCAAAGTGGTATACTGCATACGTTTGAATAAAATGTATTAGCCCTCCCCTTTCCACAATCCTAATTTCTTGCTACGGAGGCTGAACACTCGCTCGCTCGCTCTTATCTCAGTTTCTGCTACTCAGTCTCTGAGCGGAAACGCGAAAGGCGGAGCTGAATATACGATACTGCTCTCCCCTACAAGAACCCGTTCTTTTGAAAATGGCGGCGCAAAATGGATATTCTTCTTTGGTCCCCAGCCATATCTTTATATAAATGGAAATTACCAAGTTTACCGGAACACTACAATTTATTCATGGAGGTAATTACCATCGTTTTACATTATATTTTTAAAATAAAAAATATATTTTTGATAAAAGACGAAGATAAATAGAAGATAAATCCTACACATAGAGGCTTTAAATTAGTGAATACTGTGCCCAGTGTACCCTCGACTGTGCCCAATGTACGACCAGGTAGCTGAATGTGACCAAATGACCACAGTGCTTCTCTTTGATGTTTCTGTATTGAAGTTAGGTTGAGTAGAGTATCAGTGGACCTTTTGAGTGAAGCCATACTTGATCTCTTGCAAATTTCCCTTGATCGGGCTATTATAAAGCAATAAACCTGAATTCTGATTCTTCATAAAAAAACTAGCTTGGTCTACACAAATCTAAAGTACCTACATTTTGTTATAAAGTCTGTAAAACCTGTAGGCTTTGAAGTTGAGTAGTATTTAGCAAACACATTTATCTAAAGCAGTTTCAGAATCAAACTCAAAGGCACAGACTTGGAAGCTATATGCTCATTGCTAAACGATGACTTGCTATATTTTCACCACTTTATTTTTCAGTTCAGACAGAAAACTCTCAGAATTAATATTCAAGATTGGTGTAGATACGAGGTAGTATGCTTGGTCATGGCGCCTAGATCTGCTCAAGCTGGCGCTTGCCTGCTGCTGCTGTGTTGCAAACATTTAGCTGCATGATTAAAGCTGCTGCAAAAATATGAATGTATATGGTGACTGCTGTCACACACAAAACAAGCAATAAATAAACAGATCCCCCTTATCTTGAGCAGATCTAGACGGGTGGAGCTGGGGAGGGGGAGAGAGCAATTCAAAAATAAGTCAGCAGTCAACTGAGCTGCGACAGCGTCTCTGCCGCCATAGTACATTTAAACAAGCGCGGGATTTGGGAGCTGACTTGATTGATCTGCGTCATTATCTAATTACTGCGTCACCCGAGTTTCCTGTATGAACTGGTAATTTATGTCACCACAAACTGCATCAAACTGCAAAAAACACCCTAAAATACCATTTGTCTACAAATAACCAAATACTTATAGAAAATATTTGTGTCGGCAAATGTGAAAGTAAGTTGCAACTGGCACTGGTCCAGTGAGGAAAGCCCTCTGTGAGTGTAAGCATGTGTGTAGGCTGCATGTGTGCGTGGGAGGTGCATGGGGGCGGGACAGCACTGTGATGCAAAACAAAGAGGGTTTCACCTATGATGCAACTGCCCCAGCACAGAGAATTTCCCTTCATGCTGTTAAACTAGTTCTTCGGTTTTGCTCTCTATTACAGCAGAGAAGTCACTCTCAGTCAAGCATAAAATACAGTTTGTGTTTCATAGACACTTAACTTGTCATAAAAAGTACACACACATACAGACACGACAGGTAACTGTTTGCAAACAGAATGGGGCTAGGTCACGTGCTGTAACATAATCAGTCTGGCTTCTTTCAGAAAACCCCTTTGTCAGCACAGTAGCAAATGGTTTTGCAATGCAGCTACATGCAGAAACAAACTGTAAGGCCTCAGTAGCTGTCTCCCTGGGGTTTGGTCGGACCAATCACATCGGCCTATTCGTTCAGACAGACACTGGATGTATCCTTTGGACCCTATTCTGGATATTCAATTTTTCTCTACGTTTGATATTTCTTTAAATCCTCACAGTGCGTTATGGCCATGCCAAATATGTCACTGGCCACTTTCAAAAAAGGCAATGTTTACAGTGCGCAATGTCTTGTAGGCAGGGGTGGAAATTCAGAGGGGCGATGTTCCTGTAATGTCACCTTTTTGATGATGTCACACACGCCTAACAGACATTCTGCTGCTGCTTAGGCCATGATGACCAAATTTACATGTATGCGTTTATTTAAAACAAACTGATGTGTTTGCATAGTCTACAGCTCATTAGTTAATTAAAAACCTGCTCCTGATGACCGCAACTCCCTCAACAGCTGTTAGTGTGTAGGCTGTAAACATTTGACTAAATTATTTGCTGTTTAACTATGCTTTCATGTTACATAAAGGCAAAAGGGTTTTGAGATCTCTGGGACAAGCTGGTTGAGTTTTCATTTTTTGAATGTTGATAAGTCGCTGTAGCAATTTAAGCAAGGAAAATTCCACAATATTCAAAACTATTTCCTCTTGATGGAGATGTAGAAAGCAACTGAAACTCTTAGATTAGATCAGATTCAACTTCATTGTCATTACACATGTATAAATACAGAGTTATGAAATGCAGTTTAGCATCTAATCAGAAGTGCAAAAAGCAGCAAGTGAAAAATATACAATATCGAGTGTATACATCATGGACAGTATATACAGTTAAAGGTCCACTATGCAACATTTTTCATTTAATTAATCCGTTTCATACTGTTTATGATGCTAAAATGAGTCATTACACGGCGAACGAACGGTGTAGAATGCGCCACCGTGGCCTATAGCGGTAGATACAGCACTTGCAATGTTCAACAGCGCGGACCGCCTCCAATAGAATGCAGTGCAATACAATGCTATACAGCGGTCTTTAGAGGGAGCTCGTGAGAGAGAAAAACAGAATGTTGCTTAGCCCCTATTTAAGAGCAGCAGTGTACAGTCATGTGCAAATGAAAGCAGAAGGAGGTAGCCAATTTAGTGGAATGCACAGTGAATACTCTATGTCAGCTTCAGTGTGCTATAATGCAGATGGGTAAGTATGGAGCTGTAGAATAAATAGTACTGTGCAATAGATATGTGTCCGAATCAGTTAAAAACATTGGCTATTTTAAAATATAGTCTATGGCTAGTTTGGTCAGCGAAATGTTTGGCACTGGCATTCAAAAGAGAAAATAAAATTAACCCACTGTTTTCAAAGGCTAAAAGGAATAGAATAGGACTAGAAATGGAAAAGGAATTAAAAATACATCTGTGTTAATTTATACATCCAAGCACTGAGCAACTGCCATGCTTCACGCTTGCAAGCCATGTCTCTCGAGAAATGCTTTTTAATGGCCCGAGAGGCCAATTTTTCTGGGCACAGGTAGCCAAGTAATTAGTCTCAAGTCCAATCTTTCAATGAATGATGTACAAGACGTACCTATAGACGTACATGAAAGTCATGGTTCTCTTTCACTTCTAGCCGAAAACGGATAGAATGGATAATGCATGCTTCATGCTTTATTCCGCTGAATTTAACTAACACCAACCCTTGAAAAAAGGGCAGCAAGGGTCTGCGTCAACGCGCGAGCTGGCAGCGCTAGGCTCAGCGTGACGTCAGAAAGGTTATAATAACCTCTGCTTGCATCTTTTGCGATTTCATGCGCACACCTCTGTGTTGCTCCGCTGTTTTTTCTCTTAGCTTCACTAGCTATTCTACTCGGCTTTAGCCCACCCCAAAAGCTTTTTTAAAAGCTGAAGAATCTAGCATCCAAGCCTACTACATCTCCCTGAGACCGCTTGGATGGCAACTTACCTTCCCCGTTGCCCGACCTGCTCTCGGGTCATGGCCGCTCTTCGCCTTTGCCCGCCACCTGTGGCTCAACCTCACCTCCATAGGTGAGAAAGACAAGCGCCATCTGCTTGATGCGCCTGTGGCGGCTGACTCGCTTTTCGGACAAGCCATGGAGCACCGGCGCCTACGGCTAGAAAGCATGAAGACGGCTTCTAAGGCTCTCCAGCCCGTTTTACCTAAGAAGACGCTCACTCCACCTGCACCCACCCCCAGTAGCCAGTCACGTACGCCCAGGCGCGCTGACACTTCTGCTCCAGCAGCGAAGAAGAGGTCCGAGCCTTCCACGCCTTCAGCTCAGCCGAGCTCGGGACGTCAGGCAATGGCAATAGCAATGGCAACGCGCACGCGCTCGCCCGCGTGCACAACCCTCCACCCGCACCTCTTACAAGGACCCTCGCCCTCAGTACCGCTCCTGATGTGCTCCGGTGTGTGCGGCAGACGACGTCACGCGGTTTCAGCCCGTTAATGACTCTGCCTTACTGTGCTGCTCCCCCCCCCCCCCCCCCCCCCCCCCCCCCCCCCC